>JAZKJV010002475.1:0-251528 GCA_037367405.1 Ottelia alismoides | reverse complement strand
TGCCGGCAGGTATCCTACCGCTCCTAGTAGTCACAAAATCAGCATCATACAAAGAAGACATGTCACTCAAATAATCACTAGGAGAAGTATCCTCTGTAAACTGTACCTGCTCAGACTTTCTTTTCAGACTGTTCGGATTAGGCTCAATCTGAGCTGGTATGGCGGCCTTGCCTTTGATGATATCCCTCATTTCCTGTCGGAACTCATCCATTTCCTGTCAGATGGATGCGCGATGTTCAGAAAGCAATCGGGCGAGATCATCTAATGCTGGGTTCTCGAAGGCTGGTGCCTGAGAACCGAAAGTATTCCCTTGCTGGAAATGAGGTTGCTGCTGGGAGGAGAAGTGCTCACGAGGCTGGGGGTATGACTATTGGGGTTGCTGTTGCTGCCGCCACTGCTGTCCCTGATAGGCAGGACGAGGACCATGCTGGTACTGCTGTTGGGCATACTAGGGTTGCTGCTGCTGTTGGATGTTCTACTGTCCTGGAGCGGGAGGCTGCTGCTGGGAGGAGGTGCTACCAGTGGTCCAACAGAATCCGGGGTGATCGCGAAGAATCCCGGGCTGTGGGTACCGGTCGTACCATATCCCATTGACTTCCATCAATGGCTCCTGCTCGAAGGATGGTGGAGGAAGAACTGCCAGTGGATGATCTGGCTGATAGACCACCATCTGAGTGTCCTAAGATGGTGGCTGAGACGGGTAGTACTGTAGCTGCTGGACCGGCTCTACCTGAATGTGGTTGACTTGGCGGTGTGAGGCAGAGGGATGGGTGGAGCTGCTACTGCTGGGATCAGCCCGTGACCTGGGAGGCTGCTGAGTAGACATTTGTACCTCCTGGATGCAAAGAATCTGTGTCTTCAGGTCACTCATGGTCTTGGTAATCTGGTCCATCTGGGCCAGTCCTTGCATCTGCTTTTTCTCGAGGATCTTGAGACGGTCCAACTTCTCACTAATGATGCCCATGTCGGCTGCGGCTGATTCGGCTTGGGCTGCAGCTGCCGACGGAGTATGAGGACCGGCATCGATGCGGGCAATCCTCTAAAATGATCCTGCTCCTTGGGGGGGCTTTTGCTGTGTGTATACTCTGGCTTGGGCCATGACCGTTGAGTTCTCTGCCATTCCTTTATAGATGGTCCAGACGTCATCTTCACCCTTGGAAAAATATGATCCACCACAAGAGGCATTTACAAGCCCCTGCAGCTCCGGTGTCAGCCCACAGAAGAAACTCTGAACCAGATTGGGCTTGGATATATCATGGTGTGGACACCTGTCAATGAGCTCTCTGAATCGATTCCAAGCTTCATGAAATTGTTCATTAGGGATCATTGTGAAATTGCTGATCATGGCTCGTGCTGCGTTAGTCCGGCCGAGAGGATAATACTTGTTCAGGTATGCGGTCCGGAGTTGTGCCCAAGTGTCGACGAACTTTCCCAAATGTTTCAGCCAGTAAGCGGCTCTATCAACCGAAGAGAACAGTAAAGATATCATCTTGATGGTGTCCTCAATCACCAGCATATCATGGATTGTGCTGCAGATCATCTCAAATTCCTGCAGATGGAGGTGTGGCTCTTCGGTCGCCAGCCCATGGAATTTTGGCAGTAGTTGAATAGTATGGGGCCGAAGCTCGAAGTCTCCATGAACGAGAGGAAGTCGGATCCATCGATGAGTGAGGGATGCTGCGGGATTGTGCAATTCCCTCATGATTATCTATGGCAGTCTCTCAGCGTCAGGATCTCCTCCTTCTACAACAGGTATATCTCCTCCATCACTTGCAGCTCTGTTCTCTCTATCGGCTCTCATCTGCGTCAGCTCTTGCATGACGTCACCCATGAAGGCTCCCTGGTCTCTTATCTGCCTTTGCATTGTCTCCAGGGATGCTAGAAGTGAATTGTTGATGGCATCTTGGTCATATAGGAAAGGAGGGTGCTCCTGCTCATCTGGGTGCTCTCCTTTGTCTGCCATGGTTGGGTTCTCTGAAAAGGCAAAAGAACCCATCTCAGGTGCTGTCAAATGATCTGAGCTCTGTGTTGCACTAAACTCTAAAACTGTTGGACTGATGGAGGAAGAAGGGTGGTCGAGGGGGAACAGGATGGAGGTGAACTCAGGTTCAGAGAGTGGATCTTGACTCCCCAAAACCGTCCTAGATGAATAGGGAGGAGTGCTGGATAGCGGTGCCGACAGAGACGGCCTAAGAGACATCCTTCCCATCATCGTGATTATTGAGAGGAGAAAGGTTGAGAAATGAGGAAGGGGGGGGGGGGGGAAATTACGCACAATTGTGCAGTGTTTTTGATCTTGACCTAGATCCAACTAATCAATCAGACACAATGCAAGGGGTTCACCAACTCAACACATGAAGCCGTAAGGGTTCGGCTATTATCTTTGTAGTTTTTTAGATGAATTCAGGCATTTATCTATGAACGAGTCCTTAGAGCGCTACGCCTGTGGGAGAGAGAGTACTGCCGTAAGAGTATCCCGTACTTGTCCTCCTCCTGTGTAACCTGTAGTCTGCACTTTTTGAGGTCCTTGTACCCTTCCTGGATCTCTACTCAGCCAAAGAAATAGAAAAAGGAAGCCAATAGGTGAAACCGATACTTCGGATCTCGCTCGCAACGGAATCACCCGTGAGCGTGCAAGAACCTACTCGGATGCAAGACGATAAGACAGACACCCCCGTGAAGGCGTGGCCCTAGGCTTGATATTTCGGACAAGGTCGATGCTCTACACAATAGAAAATAATCAATGGTGACCAAGCCCTACTCGTCCACGTACGATAGAAGCGCCAATACTTCAGAAATCCAGGAGATACACAAGGCAGCCACAAATTGGGTTTTTGTCTCTAATCCTTACGAAGCCGCTCTCTCACTTGGAAAGAGACCTTCCCATGCAACCTGAATACAAGTGAAGGTATTGCTCACCCCAAGCAATGAATCCAATTAACCAATTTTATTTAGGTCAAGTTTTCTTTAGCAGTCCCTTTTTTAATTTTTTTGGTGTTATCACTTGTTTTGAGTCGATTCAATACAATCACCTAACGTTTTTGTATTTTCTTGATTCCTATTTGTTCCAAAAACAGAGGGAGAAGAGTCGGAAAAGCCAATGCAAGTGGTACTAAGATGGAAATCTCACCTTAGTGCCTAAATGATGGATGCTAAGATAGAAGACTTATAGTGGCTCCCAGCTCTCTCCATGCGGGATATAAAACAGGAATTTATAAACCTAATCTATATGCCGATATGCACACGGAAATCGTCCTAAGCAGGCAATTGCTAGCATGAAGAACCACTAGTCGGTCACCGATCCTCAATCCAAGAGTTCGGTCTTGGCTCACCCCTCCTCTTCTCGACACATCGAGTTCAGGAGTAGCGCTTAACAGGGTGGGCTCGTGGCACGTAGGCTTGAAGATGATGAGGCGATTGTTTAATTTAAACTAAGTCCAAAACGCATTATAGGTTACATGCAATGGTTATTAGGGTGTTTGGACCTAATTTACTCGATCAAGCAAGCCTAAAAGCTAAGGGCTCATTCCACAAAAGAAAGGAAAAATAAAACAAAACCAGAAAATGACAGCGGTAAAAAGCCGACAAAAACCATGGTGAGCCCCCAAGTGAACAATCACTTGGGAAATTAGGCCCGAGTGTCCGAAGTGTCCAAGTACCTATATTATTACAAATTAATAATGAATGTCTCTCTCTCAGTAAAATAAGAAACTAACTAACTATTCTCTCTCTCTCTCTCTCTCAAATCCTCATGCCCTCTCCTGCCGGCTAGGCTAGAATAGCCGACTCCACCTCCCAAGGATGCATCGGATCCCCTAGGCGATCCTCCTCGATCCGTGGTCCCTCGCAAGAAGACAAGAAAGAAAAATGGTCAGATAGATCAATAAGATATATCAAAAGTAGAGAGATCAAACAAGCAATGATGTAGATAATCACAATCAGACAAAAATATGACCTATACGTTGTTGCTCCCCGGCAACGGTGCAATTTGATTTAGCCGAAAATCGATGGTCTTAAGTTCCACACAAGGCGGGACCTCAGTCGATGCGTCGACCACGCAGAAATCCGAACTAAAGTCAACAATGAACCCACAATCAAATCAATTAAACCATGAGAAATAAATGTGGAGTCAAATTTATTATAACTCTATACAAAAGATGTATAGGTGTAAGTATGTAGAGGTCAAACTTAGGGAGCACACATGATAGATCAAGCAAGAATGCAAAGAGTGTGATGTGATTAAATGTCTACAAAGATGCAAATTTTTGTGGGTTTTTAATTATATATATATTATTTTTAATTTTTGTTTTTGTATTTTGGTTTTTTTAAATTTACTGATTTTATATTTTCTTTTTGTATTTTATATTTTTATATTTTCTTTACAATAATAGAATATATATATAATAGAAAGAAGAGAGGAAGATAAGGTATTTATAAAAATAGGTAAAAATAGCCAAAATTCAAAAAATGAAATGTTTTTTTGTCTTTTTATATTTTTCTACTATTTTTGTGATTTTTGGGGATTTTTCAGAATATTTTTGGTATTTTCAAAGGTCAAAAAACAAGAAAACAGTGAACTACACTATTGGACGAAATCAAAATGAGGATGAAAAATACTAAACAGTACCCAAAAATTCCTCAAATTAATTTTAAATTAAACGTAAAAAATAAGGAAGCTAATAAACTGAATTATCTTTTTAGGATTTTTCTAGAGTTTTTTAGATTTTTATGAAGTTTTTAGGAGTTTTCTAATTTTTAAGGTTTTTGTTTTGAAATTTTTAATGATTTTTGGACTGACACTAAAGGATGATAAAATACACGAAATATAATTTTTTTTGGAATTTTTAAAATGTTTTATAATTTTTATAGATTTTCTACTGCAAACAGTACGGAAAATGCTTGTTTTTTATTTTTAATAAATAGGTAAATGCAATAAAAATGCAATACAAAAATAGAGCTGAATGAGCAAGCAAACATGAGCTTAAACTAATTTTTTGGTGATTTTTAGCAATTTATAGATACAAGAAATAAATAGAGACAACATCAAGAAACTACACTACTGGCAAGGGCATAAGTGCAAATAGCAGAACATCCAGGGGCCAAAGTGCAATTTTCAAACAAAAATATACAACTAATAAACAAAGTTCCTGGTTTGATTACAAATACCCAAACCCGAAGGGGGTTTTCTGCAAAATCTCCAAACCCACGCGTATAAATACGTGACCTGGCAGGGTTATAGATGCAATATTACAAAACTCCAGGGGAATACATGCAAATTGTACAAAAATAATAGAGGTGATCCAAAAGTTCCTGTACTAAATCTTAATAGCAAAATGGCCGAGGGCGCCTCTATAAAATGCCCTTCACCTCACGTGCACAGTCACGTGAGGTGACGTAGCGAGGGACCTAGTTGTAATATAGAAAAGTACGGGGGCCTAAATGTAAATATTACAAAATTAGTGAACGACCTATGAAATGATTTAGTACTAATTAACTATTACAAAAATTGGGAAGGGGGAATTTTGCAAAATACCCTGCCTTGCGCGCTGATGGACGGTGGGATCCCTCCCACTTATCCACGTGTCAGCTTCAGGGCACACGATGCCGCTTCGCCACAGATGGCTCTGATTAGATGATGCAGGTGGTGATCTACGACTGAGGAAGATCATATCTGACGGCGCCGGGAAGACTTGGAGATGGGCTCGATCGAATGGCCGTGAACCCCCTTGCAAGAATAGGGAAGAACATGGCCTCCGGCGAGCTTTGATCAACGATAGGGCGCTGCTCCGGCCTCCTTCCTCGTCGCGGAAGGTCTCCTTCGGCTCTTGGAAGAGTCCTTGGTCCACCGACGGAGCCAAAAAGGCTCGAAGAGCACTGGTGCTCCGCGGCGAGGTGCAAGAAGAAAGTAGGGTCCTGGAACCTCGAGTTCTTAAAAATCGACCCTCCGAGGGGGCCTTTTAGCTCCTGCACTTGCAAAAATGGATAAGGGAGGCGATGGCAAAGTGCCTCGAGCTCCAGTGGGCACTCTCGAGGGATGAACGACGATATGGGGACTCGTCGGAGCTTACTCCGGTGAGGGGAGTCGATTATGCGAATCGATCGATGAGAATCGATGATAAAGGTGGCAAATGGATCCTGGGATGATAGTGAATAAAAAGGGGAAGAAAAAAAAGGGAAACAAGCATCTCTCTGCACCTGAGGTCGAAAATACCTTGACGATGGGGTGGCCGGAGGTGGCTGGAACTCGCCCAAATCCACGACGCTTCTCCTCTTTGAAGGGCTGGCACTGGAGCTGTCACCTCCAGGTATCCAACGCGAGCCAAAAAGGGGGAAAATCAGGAGGAAATGGGGTTCCAAACTTGAATGGAAGAGGCGGGTTCCAATTTGAAGGGTTGACGGATGGTGCGAGAAGAACGAGGGGGGATTTACAAGATCGATGATCCTCGGCCCAAGGAAAGTCAAGGGCGTGATAGACCAAGTATCGAGGTACAAAAGTCTTGAAGGAGTCGATCTCAAAATGTGCAAGATGAAGTCTGTAAAAATCGACGAAAATGGGCGAAAACCAAGGTCTGACAGGCGCCCAGGAGGAAGGTTAGACTGTTGACCTTGGTCAACGAGCCATACCACCTGGTTGGTCCACGAGGACCAACAAGGAAAAACCTCCTGAAAATGATTTAAAAACTAAATATAAAATAGTAAACGATTTATTTAATTTTGATTACCTTAATAAAAAGTGTTTATTATTTTAGAAGGTATTTAAATATGATTTTAATTATTTTTATGAGGTATAAATTCACAAGTTCCCTTTTATACCCTTTATAGGTATATTACCTATATAATTTATTAATTTATTTTTATTTTGTGTTTTTAATTTTATTTATTTTGTTTATTATTTTATAAATTTATAAAATATTTTTTACGCTCAAATATATTTTTATTTTATTTTTCTGATGTATTTTATACACTTAATAAAATATAAGTATGAATTATATAGGTGTGTGTATAGGTCCTATACCTATGTATGTAATATACAAGTATTTTATTTTGTATTTCTTTTGCATTTTTATTCTGATTTTAATATCCAAATATATTATAAGTAATATTTACATAATTATAAAAATATAAAATTATAAAATAATGAATAAATAATAAATTGAATATTGTAATCGGTATAGGTATAAAATAGGGGTCCAAAACTCAACTTTCAAACCCTAGCTTCTCCAAATGCGAAACCATCGCCATTAAATAGATTATTTTTAGCTATATACAATTAAAGGTGAGTTTGGTGTGTTTCGAGTTTTTATTTGGGAGAAACAGGTCTGGGAAGTTGGGATTCTGGAATTTTTATTAAGACCATAACTTTTTATCTGTACATTATTTTTAGGTGAAATCAATTTTGTATTTTTTTCTTTATTTAACTATCTACAACTTTCATGTACAAAGTTTCTTTATTTGAAGTAGAAAAAGTGGAACCAAAAATAGGTCCCAAAATGAATAAAGAATGAATTAAAATCAAAGGTAATTTCTTGGTATTCTGGCCCTTATCTCCCCCTACTTTATTCCTTGTCGACCTATTCAAGATGTTCTAGGTCTCGGGTTTCGGGTCATAAATTATTTACAATATTTTATTCTTTTTCTTTTCTTTTACTTATTCTATAATTTTGGCTTTAAATACAATATTTTATACACTATTTGCATACACATGCATGGATGCTAGGATGGTGGAATTAAGGATATTTACACGCATTTGCCAGGGTTTTTGATGCCAAAATAATAGAATAAAGATGATGAAATGTGGATTCATCATCCCCCTATACCTTAACTTTGCTAGTCCCTAGCAAACACTTATGCAATAAGTGCAAAAAGAAAAAGAAAGAAAAGAAAAGGAAGAAGGTGGATTAAATTTGATTATCTAACTTGTCTTCACAAAATCAAAGTTTAGAACTTAATTCGGACCTTTGGAGTTTTAGTGCGGGCGGAACCTTAATGAGAACCAGATTTGACATCCAACAGTCTTCGAGAATCCCAAAACTCTGCTCAAGTCTCCTCAATAGCCAGGTCAGAAATACTTCAATTCATACACAAACCCTTACGACTATGAATCTAACTCGTACAATGTAAGTGATGGTGGCTCTTCCCAACTGAAATGACAAAGATATTGACTTCTCCAATATGACAACCCAATGATTCCCCAACCCAACAACTCATTCCTCAAGGAGCAGGGTATTCCCTTCTAAGTTCAAGTGGCAACCAGCTCAAGAGGAGGGGGTGAAGAGAAGAATGGACGGTAGCCAGTGTAGCTACCTATCCTTGGATGCAAGACCAGTGTAGTCAAGTCATCCAGCTGCAGGCTCACATATTTGACTTTGAAGCACAAGCTTGCTTATTTGGGAGATACAGGTCTGGGAAGTTGGGATTCTGGAATTTTATTAAGACCATAACTTTTTATCTGTACATTATTTTTAGGTGAAATCAATTTTTTTTTTTTCTTTATTTAACTATCTACAACTTTCATGTACAAAGTTTCTTTTATTTGAAGTAGAAAAAGTGGAACCAAAAATAGGCCCAAAATGAATAAAGAATGAATTAAAATCAAAGGTAATTTCTTGGTATTCTGGCCCTTATCTCATCCTACTTTATTCCTTGTCGACCTATTCATCGAAATGTTCTAGGTCTCGAGGTTTCGGGTCATAAAATATTTACAATATTTTATTTTATTTTCTTTTCTTTTATTTATTCTATAATTTCGGATTTAAATACATTATTTTATACACTATTTGCATACACATGCATGGATGCTAAGATGGTGGAATTAAGGATATTTACATGAATTCTCCAGGGTTTTTTATGCCAAAATGATAGAATAAAGATGATGAAATGTGGAGGAGGGGTCGACATGAGGTGATGCTGTCAAGGATGGTCGCGAACCTGGGCGGCGAAGGCGTAGTGATGACGGAGCGCGGAGGACAAGGCGTCGTGGCGCGCCGTCGAGGGTGGAGGCACTGAATGGGCGAGCGGATGCTGGCGGAGCTCTGAGCTACAGGGCCATGCGGTGGGAGAAGTATTTGGTGCGACCGAGCTTGGTTAGGCGGAGGAAGGCGACACGAAGCTGTACCTGCAAGGGGTTAGAGGAAAACGAAGGAAGGTGGTTGGGATCTGTGTGAAGGTGGAGGTCCTGGAGCTTAATTGGTGGAAGGGATGGAGGAGATAGAAGGGGAGGCGATAAGATTCGAAGGAAGGATGGGTTCGAGCGTGGGAATCAAGGGATATGCAAAGGAGGCGACTTCAGGTGATTTGGGAGTGAAGGTGGAAGGATTAACGGGTAAGAAGATGTAGTGGGGTGTCGCTTGGGGAGCAGGGGAGAAGGAGCTTCTGGTTTTCGCTTCAGACGGCTGGCGAGCGAGGCCTCGAAGCTCGACTGCTAGGAGGCGCACAGAGGTCAGCAACCTCGGACCGCGCCACGATGGTCCCACCGATGTCACCGGCGTTGAGGAGAAATGACAGATCATGGCGCTTGGCGATGGAGCTGGGATCTTATAGGAGCAGGAGAGGGCGGCGATTATGCGACGAGGGGTGGTTTCGTAACGGTCGGAGATGGAGTGACGGTGGCACTGGCATTTCGCGAGGGGGAGGGTTGTAAATGGCTGGAGGAAGAGGAAGAGGGGGTCATCGTGCTAGGCACGTGACCCAAGGAAGAGAGAGAGTGGGGGGTAAATGGGGGGTGCCATGTGGCATGCTCAAGGGCTGCCACATGGCACCCAAAAAATTCAAAATTGAAAAAGGGAAAGGAAATAGAAAATAAATATGAGGAAACCTCGGATGAAAAAATTCCCTTCACGAAAGTTGTTCGTCTCGACGATATCTACAACTTTCATGAAGGACCTAGGTGAAAAGAGGTCATTTTTGTGAAGTGATATTTTTGGCGATTCTCTGTGTGTATAGAAAATCAGCTTTTTGGGGTTTTGTATTTTTTGGTGGTTTTTTTAAAGAGAATAAATATTCTAAAAAATACGATATAATACAAGAAAAGTAATTACACACTAATCTTTTTTTTGGATTTTTATTAAATAAGAAAATAAGAAAATAAAATAGAAGTGTAAAATACGGGATTTGTACTGACTCTCAACGGACACTTGGACGTGGTCAGTTTCTTTGATTTCAGTTTTGATGTAGATTTGGATTTTAATATTGCTTATTAAAACTTTCAACACGAATGAAGAAGAAATAAAATTAAAAATATTAATTATGCACATAAAAACTTAGGTCAGAATTAGCAAAAAGTTAAAATGTATAAAAGAGGCCCAAAATTCATCACATATGAGTTCTGAATTTATGAAATTGGTCTTGTTTTGAAGATATTTTAAAAATGGAGTACTTTAAAAGTGAGTAGACCAAAAACGAATGTTGTATGAAGGAGATGTGTTCGTTTTAGTCTGTCAGATGTGAAATTAGACTTTGGGATTATTTGACATTTATTTGAGTTAGTAATTTTTTATATTTTTTTATTTATTCTTGTTAATAATATCTACACACTGGAGGTGATTTGGAGTCGATTGGAGTTTGGATGAATTAACTAAAAATATGATAAGTTAGCGGTTTTTTGGGCTAATTTACACTTGGAATTTTTAATGCAATTATGCATGATGAAATACAAATATTATTAACACATGCATGTATGCTAATGATGCTCTATTATTGGATAAATGCATGTGAATTTTGGGAAATAGAGCCTAATTGATCAATTTTAGCATGATGAATACGGGATTCGTCACCTGAGAGTTCACGACAATGAACTACATGCTTCTCAAAAGCGTCCAAGCATGATTTGTGGCATATTGGACAAGGCTCATCAGCTAAAAAAAGAGGAATCATAAGACGATACTTGAGGATAGCGCGATACTCAATAGGTGGCATATGCATCCCAAGGCCTTCAATAGGGTAGCAAGGAGGAAGTCTTGAGCATTTCATCCTGTAAACAATGATAAATTGCTTTTTGCCTAACATTCATGTCAAACTTAGTTTCTAGTTCTTCAATAATTTTGCTAAAAAGAGAATTCGCCAAAGCATTCTAGGTTTTAGGGGGTCGGTATCCTTGTTATCAAAACATGTAAGATCGAGAGATGGAAGTGTGGTATGTAGGCCATCCAAAGCATATAGAAAGTCAGAATCTATACCATGTATCCCATTGTCTCTTGAAATGTGGTCTTGGAGCACTCATGATTGAGCTCTAGAGGCCACAAAAGCATAAAAGGAAGCCTCAAGAGCTGAATGAAGACTGAAACCATCATGTCTGATGGGTAATGATGCCACCTGCCATTGAAGGTTGCCAAAGAAAGAGCCTCCACAAACCACAATATCCTCAATAGCTCCACGAAGCCCTTTGTCAAACCACGTAGCAGCTCGTTCCATGTATGCAGGTTGACATATCCTTAAGCCAAACATGAGCTTGGCAGTGCCCATACAAGATCGTAATAAAAAAAGCTCACTTTGTGGATCCTACAATTGAGGGAGTAAATTCATTAAGTCAACAGCCTTTGTGCCCCTCATCATAGCCAAGTCTTCAATAAAGTCTTTATCCCTACTCACTGCACCTCCAAGTGATCTCACTCCCAGCACGGGCCTCCCAATATCCACGGGAAACAACCCTTTGCAGATCTTCTGTCAATCACACGAAGGACAAAAAAGTCCGGTTTTTTTATATTCAACATAAGCCCTATCTCTGGACCCTTGCGATGTATAATGTCAAGCACCTTGGCTACCTCCAAAGTATCCCCGATGATAGTCCCATCATCAAGATACCAAGCATGGAGAAGGAGCTTACAATTATCTCGTATCTCATGAATAAGGGGGTGCAAGGAAAGAGAAAAAAGAATTGGACCTAAAGGATCACCTTGCTGCACCCGATGGTTGACCATAAATGATTGTCTTCAATATATAATCTGGTAGGTTATGCATATATAAACTCCACCATAAATTATTGTCATCAATATATATGAAATGAAGATGTCGCAAAATCTGTTTGAAATGGAGTGTTTCCCATCACGAAGAGAAGGAAATTAAAGGAGGGAGGGTGGGATAGTAGAGAGAGTGAAAGAGATAGAAAGTGGCTGCTAATGATCTCGAAAAGATGATCGCAACCGACTCACACCAAAGACATCCAAACACAAAGTAAACCCTCAGTTAACCAACTCAACACAAATCTGACCGTGAAATTTTGGTCTTTATCTTTTCAATTTTAGAGTTTAGTGATCAGGCAAAAGTTGTACAAACACTTAGGAGGCTTAATGGGATTCGGGCACTACTCCTTAATGTGTACGCGAGCAATTAAAAACGTAAATAATGATGAGGTTGCTCTCCCAAAACAATGATGAATCAGTTACGTTTAATTTTAAGAGTCAAGTTCAATTAGTAGTCCCAATTTTTATTTTTATTTTATTTTTGTTTGTTTTTCAAAAATAACGTCTAACGAGCTTTCCAGTTTCCTCTTTGATTAATTTGAGTCCAAAAACAGGGGGGAGGAAGTTGAAAAAGCCAATGCGTGGTCAAACACAATGATGCATACAGAGATAGAAATGCGTACCTTACTCCAGCACTCTACATGCAATATGATCATCGCATAAATGAAATACTGAAAGTAATCTAACTATATGATGTACGAGGAAATCAACCTTATACGAGCAGCTTCTATTGATCGTGAAGAATAATAGCTAGCTAACCGAATCGAGTCCGGAGTCCGATCTTGGAAGTCACTCGGTGCCCGCCACAACGGGTTCTGCTAGCGTTGTATGTGACTCCTCACTGTTCGTGGTCTCAAATCCAATTAGGATAACTTTTTCAATTTATTTTTAGCAAGGTCCAATTATGTTCTATAAATACATGTTTTTGAATTTTTATAAATATAAAAATGCAATACAAATGCAAAACAAAAATATGACGTGAATCTACAATGCAACAAGAATGTTTGGTAATTTTTTTGTGATTTTTGGAGTTTTATAGATGCATGAATTAAATAGAAACAACAAATGGAAAAGCATACTAGCAGGGGTGTTTTTGTAATATGTGAAAAGCTCAGGGGCCAGAATGTAAAATTTCCACAAAATAACAACTGATTAAAAGTTCTATGGACCAATTGGAAATACCCAAAACTCCAAGGATATATTCGCAAAAACACCAAGCCCACGTGACTAGCCACGCGCGCCTGGCAGGGGTATGGATGTAATTCACAAAAAAACTCAGGGTCTGAATGTAAATTTCCAAAAAAATACAACTATACTAAAATATTGTTGGACCAAACCGATACACCCAAATCCACAAGGGGCTCTTAGTAAAATGTCCATGCCTCACGTGCGCCAGGCACATGAGCTGACATGGACAAGGGCCTTAACGCAATAATGTAAAGTTGCGGGGGGTCACACAAGAGGTGGAGCAGGGAAGAGAAGAAGACAATTATTTTTATTTTAGAGAACATTTTAAGATTGTTGTAATAATTTAGAACTTGGACACTTGGACATTATTTGAGGTCTATTTTGCCAAGTGCCGGTGCACTTGGGGGACCTCACCGTTGTTTTGTGTTTTCTTGATTTCATCGCCACAACTTTCTATTTGATTCTCGTGAATTTAACCCCTAGACATAGGATTTTATTGATTGTGACGTAATCAGTAAGGCCCAACACCTAATTGGAAAGTATAGACAAATATTGACCTAAAAATATAAAATCAAAATCAAATAAAAAAATATAAAATAAAAAACCCACAAAAACATAGCATAGATAGACAAATATTGACATTCACATTTTGTGCATTCATTTGCCCCGTTCTACCTGTCTGCTCCCTGTGTTCGACCTCTACACATACTTGCACCTATACACATCTTTGTTGCAAAGTTATAATAAATTTTATCTCCGCACCACTTTTCATTGTTTGATTTCTGTTGTGGGTTAATTGTTGTTTGAACTGGGATTTCTTGCGGGTCGCCACAGCGACCGCGTCTCCGCCTTGTGTGAGACGTATTTTAGACCCGTGAAAAATCTCGTTCAACAGCGGGCTCGCACGGCGTGGGCCGCTGGCTGCTGCTGATTTTTTTGTTTTTTATTTTTCTTTATATGTAAACATAGATAATATTTTTTATTTTTTCTTTAATGTCTATAGCTGTAAGCAGAAACAATAAATATATATATTAATTTTCCTGCAAAACAACTGTTAGGAACAAAAACAACTATGTGTATTATTTTTTTATTTACTTTATTTATAAACAAAATAGGATGTGTGAACGGTGATTGATCTTGACGAAGAGCGAGATAGATATGAAGATCCGACCACCATGTGTGGTCGGATGTGAAAGGTTGTGAGAGATAGAACGAGAACATGTGTGGATCGAGAAGATGAGATGAAAAATTGATGTCGGATTGGATTGGAAATATGTTTTTTGATCTAAATACTAATCATGATATCGACGTAAAAAAGTAAATGTAAGATTTATCTAGGAAAAATGATGGAAAAGAAAATGGATTTCACCTCGGGATTGGATACACCGTAATGGCCTCGACGAGGGCTGACTTGCTATCACCGGATGGCTCGAAGGTTGTGCACCCTTCTACAACAAGATTGCTCTCAAAGATCGAGCTCCTCTCCACCAAAGATTGATCAAGAACAAATGAGGGAGGAGGAGCCCAATAAAAAGAGAAGAAAAATAAGAAAGGAAATTATAGACAAATGAGGAATGATTCTATTGGTTAAATAAATAAATAAATAAATTCAAAAAGAAATTCAGATTTAAATAAACCAAATATTTAATTAATTTACAAAATTAAGTATCCACCTTAATGGTGGTTATTTAAGGTATAGAATAATATCTTTATATACAAGGTATATTTTCAAATCAAATAATGAATAAATTAAATAACTAAATCCAAATTTAGTAGTTAAATTAATTTAATTAATTAATGTCAGATATTATTTTTTAGTGATTTTTATGTAAGGAAATTAGTTGTATACAAATATTATATACATATAGTACAATATACACATGTACAAATAAGGAAATAATTTTTTAATATATATATTTTTTAAATTTTATCATTTTATTAGTTTTTAGTTTTTAATAATGAAGATAATATTTATAATTATTTACATTAGGTAAAAAATAGTTTTATATAAATATGTACAAAAAGTAAGTGGTAAAACTGCACAAATTACCCTAAAAAATCGACTTTTCAACCGTAACTCCAAAAATTATGAAACTGCAACAATTTGAAAGATAATTTGATTTTGGAGTACAATGGAAGTGGGTTTGATTCAATTTGAGTTCGTACAGAGTCGGAATTGGTATTTCAATTATCTCTTTACGGCTTTTTCTGAGTGTGATTATTTGTAATCTGTATATTATTTTATTTTACAATTATTTTTATTATTTAAAAAACATTTTTATTTACAACATTTTTTATAAAAAATATTTAATTTGAGGTCAATTTATATACAAATAAAATAGTATAAGTTTTGTACAAATATACAGGAAAAATCTTTACAAATTATTTTTAGATTTTTGGATTAAAGATCCTATCTCCCACTAATTTATTCCTGGTCGATTAGGTCAAGTCTTGACCTTCTCTCAGGGTTCGGTTCAGTATGCATTTATTTCTAAATACATCTTTTATTTTTCTTTTATTTTTCTTTTCTTCTTTATTCTTTTATTTTGAATATAAAAAGTGTTAAAAATGCATATTTAACAAATACATGTAAAATGATAATTTCATAGAATTACTAGGTGTTTACAGGTGTTTGACTAAGGAAATGAAGCTAAAATAAAAGAATAAAGAAATGAATCGTGGATTCATCACACCTCCACGGTGTCCATCTTCTCGTTCTTCATCAAATCCTCCTCCTCCTTGGTTTTCTCTTCCTCTCCTCAGATTGTTAAGCATTTCTTGGAAAGCGACTTGGGTTAATGCCTGGTCTGTGAGTTCTTGCTGAATTGCCTGAATGGAAGCAAGAATCTTAGTATTCACTGCATCCAAATCTGACTGCAGGCCTTGTTGTGGCTGCGGTGGGCGTTGAGGTCCCTTCACTTTTCCTATTTGAACAATATCTGAATCTAAGTATGATAGGATCTCATGCTCCAGATCGGGCTTTTGGTCTATACATGGAATAATATCTTGATCAATTAATTGAAGCACTATATGTAGAGAAGTGTTCTCTATTAGGGTCAACACAGAACTTCATTAAGGACGGAGATGTATATGGAGTGAAATCAATTTCCATCCAGAATGGGCATTGTTTGGGAGAAGAGTGATTATGGATTATTGAAGAAGGCGGGGAGTTTGGAGAGCATTTCGTAAAGTTCAAAACGTATTCTCATGCATCATCTTGAATTATTGGATAAGGTGGATGCATGGAATCGATATGAGTGTCGAGGAAGTTCCGACCTATCCTTCCATGTATTGCCATATCAAGGGTCAAAAGAAGGTCTAGAATGGATTAAGGATACGGTGATGAACGATAAATAAAAGGAGTGTAAAATAGTAGAACGGCTCGAAGTAAGCGGGTTTCAAAATGAGAATAAAAAGAGGAAATGAAAATGGCACAAAAGTGAGGGACTGGTCTTTGATCTTAACCTAAATCAAACAAACACCAAACAAGTTTTGAATTCACTAATGAAACACAAATGACACCATAAAAGTTTGGCTATTTTTTATCTTTTCAATTTTATTTTGGTTTTGTAGGCAAAATCTTTTCACGAGTCCTTAGAGGGCTATCACTATAGGAGAGTGTGCACTGCAAGGAAAGTTCCATGTACTTGTTCGACCTCCTTTGTAACATGTGATATGAACACTTAGAGGTCCTTGACCTTGTTCTTGGAGGGCTTCTCAACCAAAAAAATAAAGAAAGTAAGCCACTATGCGAAACCAATGCTTCCCTTGCAAGCGAGGTACTCATATGCAAGATAATGAGATAGACACACCCGTGAAGGTATGGCGTATGCTAAATACTTTAGACCAAGTTGGGTGCTCTACACAAGGTGGGAACATCGTCATCGACAAGGCTCCACTTGCCAACGTACAATAGAAGCACCAATACTTCATCTTCCCATGTAATTATCATGGGTGCCATAAATCAGGATTTGGGCTCTAATCCTTGGGGTCGCGCCCCACTCGGTTTGAACGGGTACCTGAAAATAATGAGGACTTTATGAACCCAAAATATTGATATCAAATATGAATTTTAATTAATGTCAAAGTTTTATTAGTGTTCTCCTTGTTTTAATTTTTGGGTTTTCAATTTTTTGAGTATATTTCAATAAAAATATAACTATTTTTTGTTTTGGTCCTAGTGATATAAAATAGAGGGAAATAATAGAAAAGCAATGCAAGTGGATACAGGAGTGGAAAACTCACTATTGTATTAAATGATGCATGCAAAGTAAGAAGATTTACAGTGCTTCCTATCTCTCTCTGTGCGGGATGCAAGACAAAAATTTAAATAACTACACTACATGCATAGTATGTAAAGCATGATGAACAAAATGCTAACTAATAAAAAATGAATACTAAGTATCCGATCTTGGTGACTCCTCGGTGCCTGCCACAATGGGTCTTGCTAGCGTTGTATGGAGCCTCTCACGGTATGCGGTTCCAAATCCGAGTAATTAGAAATTAATATTTGACTAGATGCAAGCGTAGAAAGCTAGGTGCATGATTCTATTTAAGTTTTGGACCTAAGCATTGAGTCAAGCAATCCTAGATGTAGGGGCTCAATCACCATTTTTAAATAAAGAAAAAGAAGGTGAAAATCTTACAATGCGAGAAACAAAATAGAAAAAAGATGAAAAACCCTACAAGGCCCCCAGGTGAACAAACGCTCGGGCAATGGACCTCGTGTCCAAGAGTGTCCAAATTATTATAAATTAATTTACAAAAAATAAAATAAAAACTCTTTCTCATAAAATAAAACAAAAATGCTAGAAGAGTATTCTCCTCTACTTCTCTCTTTACCTCTCTCCAATTGGCTCACAAGTGGAAGAGCCAATCTCCTTGTGGATCCAGTGCATCCACCTCCTAAGAAGTAGTTGTCACCACACGGTCCCTCGCAACAAAGTTCCAGAGCTGAAGCCACTACATGCGTCGTTGAAGTATAGGTTCCTTGCGGGCGAGCATGAGATGTACCCAGTCTTTATCTCCGCCGATTTGACTGGAGAGCAAGACTCCCGTCTGATGGGGATTCTTGAAAAGAACCGCAAGGCGATAAGATGGAGCGTAGTAGATCTCCAGGGGATAAGTCCGGCCCTGTGCTCCCACCATATCTATCTCGAGGATGAGGCAAAGCTGTCGCGTGAGTTCCAGCGGCGGCTGAACCCGAATCTGAGAGAGGTTTATGAAGGAAATTTCGAAGTGGTGGAGCGCCGATTTTATCTACCCCATCTCCGACTCGTGAGGCCTCCCAAGGTGGACCTCAGTTGCTGAAGTGACTGACGCGACACTAGATGGCTAAATTCAACAATCAACCC
Organism: Ottelia alismoides; assembly: GCA_037367405.1. Taxonomy (NCBI): domain Eukaryota; kingdom Viridiplantae; phylum Streptophyta; class Magnoliopsida; order Alismatales; family Hydrocharitaceae; genus Ottelia; species Ottelia alismoides. Next base: position 233,029 of record JAZKJV010002475.1, on the reverse strand, counting down.
ACAACAAACAATCAAACAATCAATTCAAAGCAAGTGTGGACCAAAATTTATTATAAACCCTACGTATAAATGTGTATAGTACAAGTATGATACAATGTCAAACTCAGGGAACTAGGGGTGTAGAAAGTATATTATTTATCTCTAAATAATGTAAGTGTATCTATATATATTTATGCATAAAATTTAATCAATGTTTTTATGGATTTGTATATTAATTATTATTTTTTATATACATTTTAACTATTTAATTTTATAACTTTTAATTTCTTTTTATAACTTTCTAATTTTGAATTTCCATTTGTTTTTAATATATAATAAATGTATGTATTCATATGTATATATAATGTAAATGTATGATCTAAGGGATGTATAATATATATATATATCAAAAAAATAGACAAGAACAGTTCTTTTTATTTTTTAAAGCATTTAAAATATTTATAAGGTATTTATAACAATTATTGATAATATAACTATATAGAGTAAAAATGTATGTATGTATAAGCTATATAGGGTATTCTAATTATAAATATGGCTATATATAGTTAAAATTTTAAAAATAAATTATTTTATTATTTTTTAACATTTTCTTCTATTTTTTTGGTTTTTTTTCTAATTGTCTTTATATTTCTAAAATCAGAAATAATCCAAAACATAGGCTAAATTATTTAGAGAAAAATAATAAATTGGTCCAAAATTTCTCAGAACTAATTTTAATATAGTAATATGTACATATACAAAAATACGCGACATAAACTGAATATTTTTTGGTATTTTTCAAAATATGTTCTGATTTTCTGGGTTAGGAATGGTTTTCTATTTTTTGGGATTATTTTGATATTTTTTGTGAATTTTGGTCTGTAGTGATAAAATATAATAATAAATAGTAGGCAATATTTCTAGAATTTTTAAAATAGGTTTTATATTTTTTGTATTTTTTAAGGAAAACAAGGAATAAAAGGTGTTTTTTTATTTTTAATAAATAACAAATGCAAAAAATCACTAAATTAACCACATGGTGTGAATAAGCATCCAATCAAGAATTTACCCCTATTTTTGCAAAATTTTTGGAGCACAAGAACTATATATAGAAAATAGAAATGCAAAAACAAAAAGTCAATCAAGCTGGCAATGGCATTTATGCAATATAAATTAAAGGCAAGGAGTACATACAAAACTATCAAAACTTTTGAACTTAAACATGATTTTTTAAATTAAATCACAATTACAAAAGTCGAGGGGTTATATATGAAAAATTCCCTCTCACGTGGGGATCCATGTGAGGTGGCATGGTAGAGAACTGCTTTGTAATATCTGAATGTCTCGGGGGATTAGATGCAATATTTCCACAAACTTTTACACTTAATATAAGATTTACAATACTATTTAATGATTACGAAACTGTAGAGGTGGGTTTCACAATTCACCCACTTAAGTGACTTTGATACAATCACTCGCTACTTGCCACGCGTCCGATCTGATGGCTGATATCACACAACCCTTCAAATTAAATGGATGGCCCATATTAGATGTGGGCCATGTTCTTAATCGAACGGTTGGTGATGCACTTAAAAGAACTATGAAGAACAACTGCTAGGCTTCCTTGGATCTCAATGTTCTTCATCCTCTGGTAGTGGTTCTTTGATCCGACGACAACTACACATGGTTGGGGCCCTCCACGTACGATAGTCTGCTCCGACGAGGCCCAAGTGGTCTTGAGAGTGATCTAGGGGTCCAGGTAGCTCCAGGTAACTTCAAACATGTTCTTGATCGATCCTTATCCCCAGATGGGTCTTCAAGTTACAAGACATGCACGAAAATTCTCCTTGGCTCGAGGGCTACGTCCTCTGCTTTTGGATGAAGCCTAAAACGACACAGAGGTGAAAATGGTGAAGCTCCGGTGTGGTGAAAGGGTTGAGCTTCGATTCACCAGATCCACGGAGGATCAGGGATGAACAAAAAGGGGAAAGGATGTATAACACATGGGATTACAATTTGGGATGGAAAATGGGTGAAGACACGGCTAGAGACGATCGGATTTTGCTCTGAAGCTCAAGATCTAGGACAAAAGGGGATCTCTAAATTCTCCCTAATCTGGTGATTAAAACACGAAATTAAAAATAAAAAATTAAAGAGGGCCTAAGATATTACCTATAAACGATGGCAGAGGGATTCGACTTCACCGGGAAGCCAAGGAAGATGAACATGTCAGAGCTACCTCTGACGATAGGTTGGATCACCACCTCCAACTACTCCTCCTCCCTGCAAATCCTCTCAATCGAATACTTCCACCAAAAGAAAGACATGATGTGGATCTGAGTGGCTAAGAGCTGCCGAAGAGGGTTCAAACTTCAAAAAATGGCGGAGGAGACTTACTAATTGGCTGTTAGAGGGAGCTCTATTGACCTAGGGATTCAAATGAATCAGGGCTGTGCACAAGGGATCTAAGGAATGGATGTGTATAAGGGTTGATCGACGGCGCATTAGCGTGAAAAATTAGGTTTATTGGAGTGATTAATCATCCGGAAAAATAAGGAGAAGATGTGGTTTCCATCGTCTGACAAGGCAGGAAGAGAGAGGGGGTAGTTGACTAGGGATCAACTAGGGTTTGGCTCTGGTTGGTCCATGTGGATTGACTAAAAAAATCGAGGCAAAAGTACCTCATAAAATCAATAAAAATATCAAATGAATTAATTATTGTTTTTCCTAAAACATAAAAAATGTCTATAATTTTATGTAGTATTTTATGCTTATTTTTATTTATTTATATAAGGCTATTTTATTAAAGTTACTATATGCATGTATAAATATAGGTAAATATACATGTATTTTGATATATTTTATTTTTAAATTGTATTATATATTTTATTATTAGATACACCTTTTTTATATATTTTGTTTATTTAAATGCATATTTAGGTATTTTTGTTGTATTTTTATGAATTTATTTGTACATTTAATCAATTATGTACGTATATCTTATACGCATATTTATGTGTACTTCATATATGTATTGGAATATATTGTTTGTTTTATTTTCTTTCTAATGGTTTTATTTTATTTTAATTATGTACATATATTTTGAATAATATTTACAATTTTACAAAATAAATAAAGTGAAAAATATAATGAATACATGTATTGAATAATATATATGTCTTGCAAAATGGAGGTCCAAAACCTAACTTTTGCATTTTAACTCCAAAATGAATGAAACTACTTTGTTAAATAGATTATTAAATTTATAAAGAATTAAAGGTAAGTTTGATCCATTTTGATACAGTATGGAGAAGATACATGTATGTAAAGTTTTAATTGTAGATTTTTATTTTGCGTGCCCCGGGTACACTGTGCATTATTCTTAAATGAAATCAATTTTGTATTTTTCTTTATATTTTTATGTACAATAAGTTGGGATTTTATTATTTGAGGTCTAAAAATAATAAAACAAATTAGGTCCCAAAATGCAATTTCTAGGCAAAATAAATTAGGATTTTATGTGTATTTTCTGTATAGTTCTCCTACCCTATCTTAACTGCTTTATTCCTTATCGACCAAGTCATCATGATGACTGAGTCTAGGGGTGGAGGGTCACTTTGTGTCTTTTACATTTCATTCTTTTTCTTTTCTTTCCTTTATTATTTTATTTTGGAATTAAATACAATATTTATATAGTATATAATACATTATTTAATGTAATATACAGAGTGATTGCTTTCACAAATTAATGATATATCAAGCATTTAGCTAGATATTAAAGGCCAAAGGTGATGAAATGCATATTCATCAGTGGTATGTTTCAATCCTCTTCCCCATTACTTAGAAAAAGTGTCCCACATGTTCATGTACAAGATTTTATCATTATGCCTCGACAATTAGACATCCAATCCGCAATGTATCAATTCCATGAATGTTGTTCCATTCCAATATGCAAGTGTGATGCATCTCGCTCAATCGCTATAATGAAATGATTCTCAGGCTTTCCGCGGACGTTTAGGCTTACTCTAACATCCTTACTCTTTGCCATGAACACCCTTCTTTTGATTTTGGATCAACTCAACTCTTCTATTCTATAAGAAATTGGTAAGAATGTTAGTTTTTTGTTCGTGCGAAAGAAGCTATCATATCTCATTTAAGTTGGATCAGCCCGTTTATGGGGTTCCATATCTTATGACTTGATGTTCGTAACGACGTCCTCTTCATTATTTTATAATCAAAATTTCATTTTTATATAGCCTCGATTTTATGATCAATTGTATATCGCATTTACTATTGGATCCAATAAAATTCTATTAGAAGCCATTTTCACAAAAAGTATTTTCAAATAAAAATTTTGGAAAGATGAATAAACAAATCCAGTAAGAATGGATGCTATGCATATTCCAAAAGTGAATGCCTTTATGACAGTGTAACTTTTTTCTTTAAAAAAAATACTCGTTGACCAGAAAATTTGTTGCTTTTAATATCTCATGAATTTATAACTAAATTATCTTATTTTGTGGCAATCAAAACTTTTTTGCAATGGAAATTATCCTCAGCTAAAAAGATTTCGTTGCCATGTTTCCTCGGTAGCATGGTAATTTGTGGTAGTGGCGGCATTTATAAATACTTAATTACACAATGGTGGTTCTTACGACTGATCGTTGTGCATTTTTTTAATTGAGCATATTGTATCTTATCTTATATACAATAGGGGATAAAATTTTCAAGCATCAAATCAATAAAGAACCTGAGATCAACGAAATAAAAAGAAAAGGGAAGAATCCAGCTTTCAAATCATGTTCTCGACCATGATTAGAAGTGAACAAATCACGGAATATTTTTCAAGGGCCCTCTTTTAACATTAGCAGACCTTAAAAATCTTGTGTAATGGATACATGTTCCTTCCAGCAACTTATGCATTAGACCACTTATCGATTTATTTAAAATTGTGTATTTTTCAGCACTTGTTCTTCCTTGAATACATAACCTCTTGTTTGCAGGAGCGGATTCTCACAATGGGTCTCCACAGTATAGCCCACAATCCCGCTTTTTTTGCATCGTACTCTATCAGCCTACGAGTTTTTGATGTTTAAAATCCATCAAATTCTACAACCGTATCAAAGCATCTTGATTTTTCCCCGATCTTAATCTAGAAAATAAATGAGTTAATTATGTGTTTGACTACATAATACAAAATAGATTAACAACTCAAACCACACTCTCAACCTGTACGGTTGGGTTTTTCGATTGGATTTACTACCCAAAAACTGCAGAACGGATTCCGGAATCGATGGCTAAGTGTTTGGATTACCCTTCAAAATCTGAATCCTCTCTATTCCACTCTCCATAACTTCCATGTAACCCAGAAGCTGCATACTTCGAGATCACACCCTCCATTATTTCTGCGAAGAAGCTACTTGTTGTTCCATCCAAAAAGAAGCTCCTTGTGCGTTAAAATGTGACATCCTAAACGTGTTATTGGATTAAGAAACCCACAAATGTGCAGTAACAAGACATGCAGAAGAGTATTTGAAATTTTGCAAACATCTTAGTTCGTTATAACAATGCCAATTTCCATCAGTGTAGGATCTCCAACTGACGATTACATTCAGCTCCAACCTTCATCCTATCCCCTTCTTAAGTCTGCCAATATCTGGCTTTTCTTGATCATCAACGTCAATCAGAATATACTCGATCCGTCGAGACTCAATCAAACAAACCATCAGATCAATAGCGAAGGAACTATAATTAACAGAAGCAGCATCATTGTAGTACTATACTTAACAGCAGAAGCAGCAGCATTGTAGTAAGGAACCCTTTAAACAAAGCTGAAAAGGCATTAAAGACAGCCTCCACGATGAGTTAAACTAACCCTAGAGAACTTCATGAGCCCTCAACACAAACATCCCCACCAGCGCGCCCTCTCCCCATGCACTAAATTTGAAGGAAACCAAAGTGGCCCTGACAAAGAAAAAGAGTCAAATCATGCCTTCCACATTGCCAACATCTCCTCCATCTTGCCCAAAATTGGCATGTCCCACACCTTACCACAACTAACATGGCAATTTAATTCTAAGTACCCTATGCGTCAGTCCATGCAGCAAAGAGCGGCATCTGGGTCATCGACGGTATCCACGAGCTCACAGGATTGGGGTTGATGAACTTCATCATGGATATCCCGTTTGCTCTCTCAGGGCTCCCTTCCCTCGAGCTGTTCAGGCTCGTCACCAGCGACGACGCGTTCGACAAATGGAATGCCGCACCCAGCTTCCCGGGCTCGTCCAACACGTCGAACCCGGTCGGCCCGTTGTGCCCGATGGAGTAAGGCTGGCTCTCCACCACTTGGGCAAGAGGTGGGGATTGGCAGAGGACCATCTTCCATTCTGAGTTGTCCTGGTTGTTGTTGTTGCTGCTGCTGGTGGTGTTCAATACTGGTTGATGATCATAGATCTCCTTGGTGGTGGTAGTAGCCTGAGCAAGTGCACGGTGGTCGCTCGGTGGTGCTTCGATGGCCTTGGCTCTCCGGGCCTGGTCGCCAGGTAGCAGCGTACTGCTGGCCATGATCTTGTCGACGTCGTATCTGGTGATGTCGAAGTTGGTAACAGCGTTCACGCCTCGGAACTTTATCGCGGCGATGTCGTAGGCCTCAGCCGCTTCCTCCTGAGTACCTAATATTAATAACAAGGCATTTGAAGGGTTAATTGAATATTTTGCTCTGAATACATGTTGAATTCTTTGTAAAGTGCTCCACTTTGTAGACTGAGAGTACACAGTATAAATACTGTCTACTTTCTTTTATTGCATACGGGAAGAAAAAGAAGACTCGTGGATAAATATGGTATAGTAGGTTCGCAAGACAAAAGTGCTTTGCAGGCAGCTGGAAAGATGGTATACGATATGGTATATATACTGGTATTCTCAGTACGTGTACCACTTTGCTGATGCACCCTTCACGTTTTGTTACTGGAAGATATGCCCTCAAAAGAAAACAAAAAGAAAGAGCGTACACAGCGCAGCCATTCCTTAGTTAGACAAACTGCTATAGAAGGAAAATTTAGAAGGCTAAATTTGTAATTTGACCGTTAAATTGGAAATGCGAGTAAATATCCCGTCAAAATGGCTCTGAAAAGAAAATGGTAGCAAAGACACAGCCTTAGCTTTAGAAAAAGACAGCTTTCATATTAGCTCGCAAGGCAGCGTGGGAGAATCATGTAAAGACCTCTTCACCATTCAGAGGTACACATTTTGGATTAGATCCTGTGTTCATGTCATCATAACATAATATAGATACCACAGAGCAAACATTTAAAAAAGCAGCACTTTAATGATGACAGTGGAGTTAAAAGATCTTACTGAATGTTCCAAGATATAGATCCTTATTCCCTGCGACCCTTCCAATCCTTGCTTGCCACCTTCCATGTTGGTGATGCCTGCAATATAAAATAATCACAAGGTTCATTTTAAAGGATAAGTAATCGGCATTGTTATTATGATGACAAGCAAAAAAAAACCTTGTCACTCCTCTGTACATAGAAGCACCCCTTGAGAAACCACTACTCCTCCTGCGTGATAGATTGCAACAGCTTAAGCTCACTCCACAAATTTTGTTAAGAATTATAAGACAAAAACAACTGTCATATTTAGATGCAATACCTTCTGAGGTGGGCAACATACTCTTGCCTGCTCATGTTCTTCATTTCTTCAAGCTCTTCCTGGTAGTTCTCCAGCTGCAATGCATCCATTAAATCTGCGTCAGGAATCAACGAAATTTGATATTTTGACTAGACTGAAATGTAGTATGTGTCTCATCATACTGGGAAGTTGATGTGAGTTGAAGGGCCCCAGTACTTCAATGCAGCCAAGTCATAGGCTCTTGCAGCTTTCTCCTCCATATCATAACCTCCTAAATAATCCATAAATTTTCCAGCAGTAAGAACAAGTGGCCATGCCATTAAAGAGGGAAAAGAGAAGACAGCAGGACCACTGGTTTCAACAAAGCACAAAATAAATGAAGGAATGAGGATGAGGATAAATGTACCAAGATAAACTGCAGGGATGATGTAGAGGGGCATTTCATTATAAGATCATCATCACCCAGACACAAAAGGAACAAGAGTTGGTGTTAGTATTTAGTTTCGTTTGGAACACATTAGAAGTCAAAAAACAAAAAGAGAATGGCTCCAAGGTTTTTGCTTGAAGTGGGATGATTCTTGTCTCTACCAACCTTGTCTTCCCTTCCTTGTCTGGCCTTCCTTCTTGCAACTGTTGTCCCACAGATGTGCCTCATACCTCCCTGTCCATCTATGCCTGAAGAAGGAAGATGATCGTCCGTCAACGCCTTGCTTCATACTAAATCATGGCAAGATGCCAAAGCCAGCAATGGACAAGCAAGCAACTAACTACAGTACAAAAAAAATAATCTGACCTTGTTACACCTCTATACTGAGAGGTCCTCTGGCCAAATGTGTCGATGGACTTCCTATGAACCGGTTGCTTCTGCCCACCAATCTTAGTATTCCCTCTTTTCTTGATGGTATCAAGAACCAAGCAATCTGTGCTGAGATTAGGCTGCACCTGTTGGGGAGCCGTGATGCAGCTCGATTGTGAGCCTGGGCTCATGGACAAGCTGAGGGGCTGCAGATCACCGTAGCCAATTGCACCCACTTGGGTGGAGGCTCCGGCAACACTGTCATGATCACCCATCCCCTCAGCTCCAGAGCCGTAATATGTGGTGCGGTACATGTCCTGGAGGGGCTGGAAGTAAGGGTGGTGGTGGGTTTGCTGCTGCTGGAGGGCAAGAGAATGGTGGTGTTGGTTACCATTCCTGGTGTCACCTTGCTCATTACCAGGATCTTGACCGTAGTACATGCTGTCCAAGCTCAGGGCCATGGTTTCACCTCCACCCAGGAAGTCCTCCAGCTTAGGAGGAGGCGTTGGCACCATTCCTTTTGAATCAGAATAAGAGGATGCTCATCAACAAAAACCTCAAATCGAAAACAAAAAAAAACAGAAGAAGTTGCTTACCATCTTGTTGTGATCTGGAGAGTGCTTCCATGAGGCAGAGGGAGCCGTCGGACTTGATGGGCATGGTGGATAACTGGGAGTATATGCCCCCATTTCCTCCCTCAACTCCGTAGTACAGGATGTTGGTGTTGAGGGGAGAAGATAGGAAGGAGGGTGCGGTGGAATGGGGCTGGTGTTCTTGATGATGATGGTGGTGATTTGTGTGATGATGGGGATCTGCAGGGGCCTCCATTCGCATGTGTGGTGAGAGTGAGAAGCCCAACCAGTTATTATCGCTGTTCATGCTCGACCTCATCCTCTTCTCTCTCAAAGGAAACCAGTCAATGGGGGAGAAAGGGGCACTACAATCATTCCAAACCCACCAAGGGGTCTATTTCAAACTTGGGTTTCGCCTTTACCCTCCTCTCTCTCTCTCTCTATATATATATATAGTAGCTGCTTCAAGGAGAGCATCACAACCATGCCGATGTCTATATATCCCTGGCTGTATGTATAGTGTACATACTCTTGTACCCTCCCTCCCTGACTCTTTACATATATATACACATACCATCACTCTTCACTGTAGCTTTAAACAAAGCAAAAAGAATGAGTTCCAGCCAGCAAATGCTGGATAGCTACAACACCCTCCCCAAGCAATTCCATGGGGATCTGTGTTCTGGGAAAGACCATGTTGGTGTTGTTTTGCTTACACCTTTTCCTTTCTTTTGCTTTTTCATTAGGACTTGCCATTAAGCTTAAGCCAATGGCTGTTGGTGGCAGTGAGGCATTGAAGGCTTCATAGCCCAGCCCATGCAATGCAAGCAACAGTGGGGTCCTTTTCTGATTGAATGCCATCTGAGCTTGTAATCTAGTGGGGATGGGGTGTGGTGTGATTAATGGGCAAACAAAGCCATGGGGATGGACTGGCAGGGAGGACTACTCCCTTAAGCAGTCACTTCACAACAGTACTAGTCCTGTTGTAGCCTTCTGCAACTGCAGCAAACAGATATTATTTAAAACCATGGTCTTGGATTTTCATGCCAGTCCAAAATTGCTTGTTCAAAATCTAAGTGAAACGAGGAGGAGAAAAAAATGGCCGTATGGGGTGAAAACTAAAAAAGTATCTGTGACATGTACCTGCTTCTACGCATCTATTATATGTATGAACTATGAACTGCTCATTACTCAGCGAGTAATTTGTTTGTATTTGTGAGCAAAGGCAGTGGAATTTCTTGGGCAGTCAAGTAATGAAAAATAAACCTCCTGGATAAATTCTGGGATCCTAAATAATACATATGTATTACGTACTGCATTTACATTGAGAAGTCCAACCTCATGAGAGATTGAGGAAAGCAAGAAGATCTCCCCGGGTGCCAAATGATGCGAGTACATATGCTTCTGGGATGGCATTTATGACCTGGTCGCCTCTCAGAGTTGGATTAAGATATATATCCTGAAAACCCATATTTCCACCGTCCACTTTTCAAACACTGCAATTTCCTTCCTCTCCTGCGTAGTTGTGGTTTACTAAATCACTTCAAGCTTTTTGATTCTTAGCTTGTTCTGTCCACGTATAATTTTAACTGTCGATTAGTTTAACTGTCAGAAGAGACAAAGCATAATTATGTATCATCTTTTGATTTGTACAGAAGAAGCTCGTGCTAATTTCGAAGAATCTTTTGCTGAGTTGCATATAGGATCCAGGGGACCCAGAAAGGTATAGGATATGCGTTCTTAGTAAGATTAAGGAGGTGATGAACGTAAATAGGGCCCTTGCAAACGTACATGATGTCACATTTTCCTGCATGTGTTGGAGCTTCTGAGGATGATAGCCTCACATGCTGCATGCACATCGATATCTATATTTTATCCATATATGAATTGTAGATGATATCATGATGTGTGCATGGTCTCCACGAGACAAATTTTCTTGTGGGAATGATGGCTTCGGTGGATAAATAAAGGTGGATGAAGGGAATGTAAGTGGGCCTCTATCTCTCTATTACATATTCTCTGTGTTTGCTATATGAGATAAGCAGATGGCTCCAGAGCACTTGCTCTCTTCTTTTGTTAAAGCAATGATGGCTTAATTCCCCACACATGCACTTTTGATTCGAATGATGCCCCCCTCTCTCACCTTGAGATCAACAACACTTGATAGAGCTCCAAAAGCCCACAGGAAGAGCAATATAAAGATAGCATGCAAAACTTGGTTCTTCGTAGCTCTTAAGTCTCATTGAACTCTTTTAAGTTGATATGCATACTAGTTAGAATGATGAGTTTTATTTGCTGAGACACTTTCATATGTGCTGATTACGTCCGAATGCTCCTTCCAAGGGTTTTTTTATGCAAAATGATCATGATCCGAATCATCTAATGAGAAATATATAAGTGAAATCACATTCTCTTTAACATAGAATTGTACATCTTTGTTCAAATAGTTATGCGCTCAAAGTGTTTATGTAGAATTTATATTCAGCTTTGTAAATTCCTTAATACATTTTTTTTCATTTCCAGTCAATAGTTTTAAGTTAAATGGGTACTTTCATTTGTAAAGTTTGTATTTTCCCTTGCAAAATGAATTACATGATTCCAATTTATCTTGTATTGTTACACGTCATTTGCTAACATTTTTTTAAAAGTAATGTGCATTAGTATAATAAGTTGCGGAATATTCGTTCTTCCTTTGTAAAATTATTTCTCTCTTTGTAAAATTTATATGGTGACCTATAAAATAAAAAATCAGTTAGTAATTTATTAATTACTTTTCAGAAAGAAAACATGTAAATTTCTTTTGCAAAATTAATGAATCATGTAAAAAAGTGTATGTCAATTATGTAAATTCGTATACATAATTGGCTTTAGATTTGTAAATAAATGAATCAATATGTTGGTGATGGTGTCGTTGTCGATAATGAATCAACACAATATCACCATCAGCCTTGTGTGCGCTGCTTTTCATGTATGTATGCATGCATGTATGTATGTATTTGTGTAGCATCTTTCCTTTAATAGGGAAAGCATTATTTTTTGATGTACCAAGCCATTGTGGCTTCGGAAGAGGAGGTCCAAGGAGGTACTACATATTTGCAGCTAGGCACAATGAGAGAGAGAGAGGGTAACTTTTGTGGAAATTAGAGTTGTTGGATCTCTATTTTGGAAGTTATGAAACCACAAAAATATATTTTCAATCAAAAAATAATAAACAAAGACATTTATGATGATCACATGATTAAAAATAAATGGATAAGGTGGATGGCTTCCATGGAAATGGTAAGCCCCACTTTATTTGAGTTTTCTCTTGCACACTGCACGCAAGCACACGTGTATACATGTATTTGTGTGCATACGTTAGGGGGCCTTTGAAATAAGGTGGCATCTTTTCTTCACTAGGTAAAGTCTTCTTTTTTATCGTTTCATTGTACCATCAATAGTTGAGATTAAAAACTACCTTCCCAAACAAGTCGACCATGTTTCCTAAATTTTAGCTTGCCAATTAATTAAGAAATAATTTATTAATCTCAACGTCAACAAATGTTTCTTTTTGAGGAACATAAAATTATTATTCATGATATTGCACTTATTTCCAAAATATTACATGAATATTGGATATGACAGGAAGCATGAATTATCAACATACAAACAGAATGCCACAATTTACATAAAATTTCAATTTACAACACATCCTCGTGAAATGCCCGCAAGAAAAGGAAACTCGATTAAACATCTTGGATTTGTAGCTAAAATAAGTAACTTTCATCAATTGTAAATGCTTCTTTTTTTCAATATTATATGGGATTTTTTCCTATTTCGAGATGCTCTGTTTTAGTATTTTTGTGAACGTGAATGATGTTTACTTATCAATTTGAATGACATATATTTATGGTAAATATAATGATGACAAAATGTAATCAAATCTTAACTAATAAAATCTGATGGAATTTCTTTCTATAATAACTGTCGTGTATATAATATTTGTAAATAATATATGCTTGTATATGATCATGAAATGGAATTTGTAAAATGATAACAACTGCATGTAAATTTAGCATATGATAATGTACATAATCATTGTATACAATCCTTTATTTGCAAATCACTAATTAAATTTGCAGCATTGAACATCTAGATTATTTTCCTTAGTGATTGACATTTAATCCATCCTTTTGGTATTTCATCCATAATCGATCATGGTCGATGTAGTTTATTTTAATTTTATGTAAGATTTGTCATCATTTCGTGAATTTTTATGATTTTTGGTAAAATGAATTACATTTCGTAATAGATTATTTTTACGACTATATTTTTTTGTCAATATGATACTTATCTGATGATTTTTGTGAAGTTTGCACTCTCTTTACAAATATCGTACGATGTTCTGCAAAATAAAAAGTCGATTAGATCAATTTTATAAAAATGATAACATGTAAAAAAATAAAACACAGATTGTACATTAGTAAATAACTATATAAGATAAACATCCAGAATGCACAACAACTACGTAAAATAAAACTATCATTACCTTGGGTGGTGGTGGTATATGACAATATCATCCAATGGAAGCGAAGCAGAGAGCAGAGAAAACGTCTACCCCTCCACCTATCGGGTCTACCCTCTTGTACCTCCCAACCTTCCAAGCCTCCCTCGCCCTCGTTACTATCATGGCTATTGTCCACATGAGGCGAGGAGTCCTCGGCAACCCCTCTATCTATCATGATCCCACGACTAGCCCCCACATACACTGAGTCAGTGCATGTTGTTTTGTGATTCTTAATCAATTAATTGTCTATCTTGAGAAATTCCTCAAATTTTTATGCTACAACATATACCAAGAGCAAAGGGGTATTAATTTGGCCTTATGACATGCATTCTAAAAATAGAAATGACATGGTTGTTTCCAAAGTGGTTTTAGCTGAGAAGGACCTCATTTGAAGTTTTACCTGAATGTGTGTGTATACATACATACACACACGTGTGTGTTGTATATGTATGTATGTAACATACATACAAAAAGATGTACATACAAGGCGATAGATTCGATTTTAGTTATTTTTCTAAGTAATCATCATTCCTCATTGAAAGGGCATTCGATCTGGTCACTGGTTGGTACTTACAAGAGCTGGATGATTAGTATATGTATTTGTACAAAGAAATATAACACTATGGTTCAAAATATCTAGGATAGACGATACTGGGGCCTTTGTATATACCATACATATAAGTTATTTTGCAACATCTAAGTACACAATACTATCTCAAAAGTGTTGTGGACGGATCCGATCAAGCACCACAAGATTAGAACCACAATCGAAGAAGAAAGCATACATAATCGCACAAGACAAGGATCTATAGCGGTTTGGCAATGTACTTACTCCACTTGCTCACACCGGACTATCTACTATTATTTGAATGATGTTGGGATACAATATGTGGTGCCATAGGGCTCCTTTTATATGACAACAAAAGAATACCAAGCATCAAACCATCTCTACCATCATCTCTCAATCAATCAGGATGCAGGATGTGGATTAAGCAACTCAGCAATCCAACCAAACACCTCTCAGCCAATCAAAATACCGGAGGCGTATCAAACACCTCAGCAATCCAACGCAAGAGCTCTCAGCCAATCAGAAGGCAGGAGGGTGATCAGCCACAACAGCAATGCTCTCCACTTATATTCAACTAATCAGTTATCACAGGATAAATCTCAACAATCTCTCACTTGAAGACTGATTTGTAGCACACATCACATCCTCAGTAGTCTTAATATGAGCTTTCCCTTATCTTATATACTTGAAGACCAATAGAAGCTGAACATGTCTTCATCTTCTCCACTGTTACAGATTTTGTGAATATATCAACATGATTTTCTGATGTTTGGATCTTCTTCAATTTAAATTGTCCATCTTCTAGTTACGTCCGAATGAAGTGTTGCTTCACATCAATGTGCTTAGTCCTCGAGTGAAAGACGGAATTCTTTACAAGATGAATTGTACCTTGACTATCGCTAGATAATTGACAATCTTCACATTCTTTGTTCAATTCGTTCATCAGACCTTTCAACCATATCATTTCCTTACAAGCTTTTGTTCACATATTCTGCTTCTACGGTCGAGATGGTCACTATCTTCTGGAGTCTAAAAATCCAACTAATGGCTCCACTCCTCAGGGTAAAGACATACCATGTTGCACTTTTCCTGTCATTGATATCTCCTACAAAATCTGAGTCTACAAAACCTTGAATGTAAATGTCAGTGTTCCAATAACACAATGCCATGTTAGAGGTACCTTTCAAATAATGTAGAATCCATTTAAACAGCTTCCCAATATTCCTTGTCAGGATTCACCATGAATCTACTCACAACTCCCACTACGTGGGAGATGTTTGGTCTTATACAAATCATTACGTACATCAAACTACTAACAACAGACTGATAGGGTACTTTTGGCATGTACTCATGCTCCTATTTCGTAGCAGGTTCCTTCTCCTTTGAAAGTTTAAAGTGGACCCTAAAGGTGTAAGAGTATATTTTGCATTTTTCATATTAAATCTCTCAAGTACCTTCTCGATGGAATCTGATTGAGACAATATCAACTTCTTGTTCTACATGTCTCTGTTAATATGCATTCCAAAGATTTTATTTGCAGGACCTAGATCCTTAATTTCAAACTCCTTGGACAACATTGCCTTCATATTTGCTATTTGTTCCTTGTAGGAGTCTGCAACAAGCATGTCATCTACGTACAACAATAAAATGATGTAAGACAAATGGAACTTCTTGAAGTAGCAACAATGGTCATCATGACATTTGCAGAATCCTGTATTTATCAAGAAATCATCAGTAGGAATTCGATCAATAACCTATTAACTTCTTAAAGTAGCAACGCTGGATATTGTGTATAAAAGTTCTATAAAAATATTAAATTAGGTCAAAATAACCAGATCAATAACCTAGTATGAATCCGAAACCCCTAAATGTAAATTATTGGCTTCCCAGGCCTGTACAATTTTATAGAAAACTTTGAATGACTTCAACTCATCTTTAAACTCCATCTTATAATCAACATTATTTTCTGAACTTAAAAAAATAGAGGATGAAGTAGTGAGTTTTGAGTTTTGGAGCCTCTTGTCCTTTTGTCATGTATACGTAGGACTTCAACATTTCTCATCTTTCTTATTTCTGCTCAATTCTTTTTGTAAGTTCTTTAAAAAAATCTGCTGAACAATATAATTACGAATAAAAGTTATTTTTGTGTACTACCAATAAAATCGAGAAATAAGTACAAGGCCCATAACTAGATTTGCAATATCCAAATTAACTTCACATGCATAAATTGACCATTTAAAGTATTGAAAATCTTCGAAAATCCTGATTGAGATGAGTTGACTTTGGATAAGTAAGTCTTTGGTATCTTATTGTAAGTAATAAAATTGTATTTAACTCTTGTACGAATTATTAAGACTTCATCTTCGATCCTATTTCTTTGAATTTAATTTTAATAATCATTCATGGTATTTTACTTTTTTATAAAAATAATTAATAATGTAAATTCCAAAAAGGAATTAAAATTTTAATTGCAAGTATATCTGTTGTACCCCTCAGCTCTTAAGGGTGAAAAATAAGACCTCGACCAGCTTTTGTCAATTGCATTTCGGTCCCTCAAGGACCTAAATATCAAGTGTACCCCTTTGGTGCAACCTCTTCCTTCGAACCCTATACCCCTGCTCCTCCCTCTCCCTCCCTTAACCTATGCTTCCTCCCCCTTGTTGCCGACGTCGTCGTCGACGCCCCCTCCCTCTCTTTTCCTACACCATCCACCTCATTTCTAATCCATAGATCTCACAAAGCTAATTATGCTTTGCTCTCTGGATCAGACAGGAGAAGGGGGCAAGAGCAAGAAGGAGAGAGGGGTTGAAGATATATGGTAATATATTTTTCTTAGAAGTTTTTTTTGTAAATTTATCTTATTTGATACTTAAGTCAAGTTTAATGGTTTGATCAACGAACCTTGACTGCAAGGTATATGGTAAAATGTAACAAGTTTACAGGAGTTGTGGAGTAAATACAAAGAGTACATTTTTGTGGGGTAATTGTCGAAGTGTACAAAGGTCAATGGTGTGAAATCCCAACATAGAATAACTTTTGATGGTGTGGCCGCTGCTCCCAGCGGAAACAATTAGGGCATGTTTGGTAAATAGGTTGGGTTGAGGTATTCTTTTGTGAATAATATTTGTTTGGTGGATTGGGACTTGGGAGGGCTCAATGATAATTGTAATGTCATGTGACATTGATTGTGTGTTATATTAACTTTTTAATGATTATAATATATATTTTCTATGTTAATAATTTTATTTGAACATACTTAAAAAATATTAAAAAAGAATTATATGGTCAATACAAGTAATCCCAATCCAAGTTGGGAGGGTTGGAACGAGGGGTATCCCGGTGTACACCAGCAAGCAAAGGATCCCTTAATTTTAATGAATTTATGCGAATGACCCTATACAATTTTTTATTGCCTACAAATATGTGTGTACTTCCTATCTACACCAAAACTCCTATAAAAACAACAGTCTTTGTGTTGTATCTCCCATTTGTGTTGATCAATCGACCAACATTCATTAATAACATGGATAGAGGTAGGGATGAAAAATGATCGGATACATATATAAATATAGATAACCGTACCTTTACTCATTTTAAAATATGGATCCATATTGACTAATACGAAAAAAAGGGTTACAATATCTTTAAAAATAAATAAAAAATATAAATGAATGTGCATTGGATATGAATAATTAAAAAAAATTATAGATGAACTAAAACGTACATGTTTAGGATGTTTTATACATAAAATAGATAAATTAAATACATACATTCATACCAGTTATATCAAAAATAGTGAAAGCAATCATAAAATTATGATATATACAATTGTAAGTAAATCTACGATTAAATTATGCATTAAAATGTGAATGTACGAATATGAATATATGTGAATATCAAAGTGATATCTATATCTACATCTATTTTATAACGAATACGAATACGAATACCGAAATCTATATAATATGAATACAATACCAGATATTGGATACAAATACATCTATAATCGTTTCGTCTCTAGATAGATGACATACGAGGAAACCTCGTATAAATATGAGCATGCAACGGTTTAGATGTCAATTTGATATTAAACATGAACATATACCTAAATATCTTTTAATTAATTATGATCAAAACACCCTGGTTCACACAGAGAGCTTGAGATCAATGGGCACTTAAGAATATCAGAAAAAAAAAATTAAACAAAGTATATTTTTGTTCTAAAAATATCGTGAACGATTGGAAAACAGTGGGCACTGAACGCGGCTATACAAGCCAAAATAGAATGATTTAGCTTCACTGTGATCTACAAAGCGACAATCAAATTGTTCTTTTTTTATTATTTACAAAGGTCATATGCTATGAGAAAATTGTTTTAAGATAATGAATAATTTAATATTCATTATAATATCTTCAATTCTTAAATATAAGAACGAATATTATATGTTGCTTATTCTTTAAATTTACAACGAGTAATTGCATTCGTTGCTATATTACTCTCAAGGAATCATATAACACTGATTATTCGTTGAATGTTTCTTTTAATCATTGCTAAAGTCAGCAATGATTAATATAAATTTTAACGAATAATTAACAGAAAAACAATGGGTACTGAACGTGGTTATAAAAACTAAAATAGAATGATTTAGCTTCACTATGATCCCAAGGATATATTAATAAAAAAACCCACGAACTGGTCTGGTGGTAGTGCAATGTGCCTACACCTTAAAGAACCATGGTTCAAATTCTAAGAGGAGGGCGCTCTGGACCCATGAAATTACCAAACCTATTATTTAAAAAAATTTAACAGAAAAATCATTATTATATTAACGTTTAACAAGAAATATGATATTTGTTGCTAATTATAAATAAAAAAGATGATTTGATAACAAATAAGTTTTGTTGTCTATACTTTAACATTGGAAAATATCCAAATTATCCACTGTCTTATTTCCACTTTCTTGCAGCTAAATATATTACTGCAGATAAGAACCCTCACGTGAAAGGGAATGTATAATATTGGAAAATAATCTATAAATGAGTGCAGACATCCGGAGGGTTCAAAGAAGATTTGACTGTGCAGAATCGCCTTAGTCAGGAAAAGGGTAAAGACCATCTAAATTGCACACCGGTCTTTTACCATCCCATTGATCCAAAAGACAAATGCATTTGTCCCTTTCCCCGGTAATAAAGTTGCATTGCATACTTTCCCATATAATTTCCTCTCACCAGATAGATAATATGAGATGACCATTCGTTTTTAGCTCACAGTTTCTTACCCAACTGAGCCTGAGGTATTTTTTTAAAAAAATAAACTGAGACTGGGGGACAGAAGTTTATCTGATTGCTGCAGTGACCACGTGGATAAGATCATCAAGGTTTTTTTTGCCCTTCAAAGTAAAAATAAGCTCTACTGGAAAGACAACCCTAACAAGCACGGGAAAATAAAAAATCCCATAGAAAAGAGAGGAGGAGGAATAAGAGGTTTATATCTTATCATCTATTTAATATTACGGATTGATCGTAACCAAGCATATTGGTATGTGTTTTAGGACGCTAGTGCATTAAACAATGTAAAAATACATATATGTCTAATGCATTAAACACATTTATGCATTTTGGATTGTGGACAACAAGTTCCATTTATTAGTGGAAAATGCCACTGAAAAGATCTAGTCACCCCTATCAAAGAGGTAGGAGAAGAAGGCTACATGTAGCATCGCTATTACAATGATGAAAGTAACTGTTAGGATTAGAGTTAAATTAGGATTAGAAATCCTAATGGGATTGGGCTCTTAATCGTAATGGTAGATGAGTTGTATTATATTTATAGTGCTACTGGAAATAGGACTATAGGATTGTATAGGCTATATGAAGAGTGGAGTGGAGGCATTGCCTCCATAGCACAACAAGAGGGAATACTACAAGAGATAAGAGAGCGAGGGAACAGAGAGAATTCTACCTGTCTTCTTATAGTGATCTTTCTTCTCCAATGGTCACGAGAGGTGACCAACCACTGTTATATCTGGTTGTCTTTTCTTCACATTTTTCCGTTGTAGTGGTCGATTGTGCATCCGCTTCTGTATTCGAGGGGTTCGTATCCTCAACAACCGGTATCTGAGTGATGACGATAACAGTGGGTCGTATTCTCATCATCCGCTATCAGAGCTTGATTCGACGGCAACGAGGGATACATCGTGGTAAATAAAAGCGAGATTTGACAACGAGGAGACAACACAACACAAAAAGTGCGCTTTCTTTAGAGACGGTTAAGATCCAACGGTTGCGGTGAACCGTTGAGATCGGGAGCATCTGGAGTCTGATTAAGGTGATCCAAGAGTCCAGATGTGGGTTTTTTCGCACTCTAGACGAGTTGGATTTTCGGATCAGGAGGATTCTACATTAATTTTTCAGATTGTAAAGGGAGGTACGATAAGAAAGGGATGGTGAATTTTATATCGAGGGGTGCATCATTTCTCTGTGGAACCCTTTGATGAATACCCATTCATCACTCTTTATTCTTATATTTTAGCTACAAAAACCTTTGCAAATGCATGTATATTCATGTAAATACAAATAATTATCAAAAGCGTGCATTGTATAAAGTTTAATAATTAGCATGTTTTTGTGCAAAAATAAAAGAATAAAGAGTAAAAAGAAAAAGAGGGAAATATTTAGAATAAATATTGAGCAACCTAACCGAAGGGAGGGCTCAGGATGGGCCTGACCGCATAAAAACCAAAGTAGAGGGAGATAGGGGCTCATGTATGTAAATATTTATGTAAATAAAATAAAAGTATTTTCCTCACAAAAATAGACTCAAAGTGGTTTGTAAATAATTGTATATATTTATAAAGATAAAAACAAGATAAAAATAGAAAAATTCAAAAGAAAACAAAAACATCACTCTTGTATATAGTCATCATGTATATAAAACAATCATCTTTTATTTATTTACCCTATAAATACATAAAAGTAATTTCCAAAAATTTTGTAAATATTCCATCTTTTATGTTGTAAATAAATTAAATAAAAACAATTAAAACAAAAAAACAAAATAAAAAGAACAAAATTAAAAACACAAAAATATATCGTAAATATACCATGTATATCCATGTACATATATATTTATTTCACCCCTGTATATATATATATAGTAAAAATAAAATAAAAATACCCTTTTATTCCTAAGATTATACTATAAATAAATAAAATACAAAATGGGAATAAAAATGCACAAAAATAACAAATTAAAAATCAAAAATTAAAAATACATATTGTATATATACCTATATATAACCATATTATGTAAATACCTGATTTTTACTTTGAAAAAATAATTAAAAATCACTAAAAAATGGAAAAAATTAAAAGAAAAATATTTCATGTTTTGACTTTTCCATAATTCGGCCATATGTTATTTTTTATTGAATTTCTAAATCTTTTACACGTGGCTGATTCCTATTGGCCCTGGGGATTGTTGACCGCCCGGTCAACTGCCCCCCCCCCCCAGGACCACTTCTCACAGGTCTTGTCGCCCAACCCATCTTCTCGGATTTTTCCCATGTAAACCCGATTCCCTCTCGCCTAAACCCCGGGTCCGACCCGTTAATGATGCATCCGAGACCCTCGCCGGAGACCTTGCCTCGGGATCCGCGCATTCTATTGCCCTACCCGACCAGCCCTAACCGGACCCGCACCCATACATAAGCCGAGCTCCGCCGCACGAATTCTCATCTTTGGCCATTTGTTCCACCCCCCAGTGAGCTCCATTGCAGAGGCGAGAGTGACAGCTCGTCCCCCGTGGTGTCGCAGCGAGGAGGGAGGGCGAAACCATCGATCCGGCGAGCATCGCCGCCTTGCTCCGCCACCAGAGCCGGAGCTAGAGCCTCGGAGGGAGACGCTCCTCGAGGCGACGACCCAGAGCACCGCCAGCTCAACCCCAGTCTCACCATCCACCCAGGTAGCCCCGTAGGCTTTGCTTTTTCTTTGATTTTCCATTTCCCCCAAATCGCTGCTCCGCCGTTCGCTGTCGATTCCGTCCACGTCCGACCACCATTCGATCATCGGGCTTCGCCATAGCCATCGCCTTCCTTCCGCGCACCTTCTCCATATCTCCATCCAACCCAGCTCGCACAGGAGCTGGGGTTCGAGCTCCACCGTCCCCACCTTCACCGGAGCTCACCCATCTCGACCCTCCGATCACCGTCACCCCACCTAACCGGGTCGAGGCAGTTTGCCCTCGACCCGCGAGTCTCCTGGTTATTTTTGCAGGTACATCCACGCCCATCTGAGGGCTTGGACCATCAGGTCTAGGAGCTTCATCTCCGCCGACCTCGCCGGAGCTCTCCAGAGCTCGGCTGGGTCATCAGAGACTACCAGCCGCTGTGGAACGTCATCGTGGAGCTTCTCCGATCTTCACGAGCAGCAGGGGAGGTCGGGAGCGTGCGCCTTGGGCCGACGAAACTCGCCGGCCAACTGTTCTTCCTCAATCCTCCCCAACCGTCCGATCATCCTCCCGCTCCAGTTTCCATCTGGGTCGTCCATTCCAGGAGCAGCAGCCACCGTCAGATCCGTGGAGGATTGATCCCAACCGTCCGATGCACGAGGGTTAACCACATGCGCCGTACACCGTTCGATCCCCCACGTGGCGAAACCCCCGCCGTCGGATTCGCCCGAGGAGCTCAGCTATGGAGCGCCCGTCGTTCGCCACCGTCAGATGCTCCACGTGGCATCCATCCAGCCGCTCCATTAATAAAGGGTAAATTACCCTTAGGCCCCCTCTGTTATTTTGTTTCATATTTAGTCCTGTAATTACGTAGTATAGTTGTTTGGTTTTGGGGATATTTGCATAGAGACCCTTACGCTTGGTTTTATTTGCTGATATACCCCTGTGTGTGAACTGACACGTGCATCGAAACGTGACTTTTTTGGGTTATTTGCATTATATTCCCTTCTAGTTCTGGATGTTTGAAAAGCGAGAAGGCGAGAGCCGCTAAATAGTGGTCTGACAAATCAGACTCACTGTCGCTGAGGCGACTACTCAAGCCTCTTCGTTCTTCAACAATTAACCCACACAATCAATCAGAGAATGAACAGCAAGGATTAAAATTTATTATACCCTACTAAAGATGTACAGTGGCAAGCAAGTAGGGGTCGAACTCAAGAAGCAAAGGTGTAGAGCATAGATAAAAATCCAAACCTAGGTCTAATAAGCAACCTAGCCAATCTAGAATTTTTGTGGGTTTTTAATTTTTAATTTTTTTATTTAATTTTTATTTTTTTTAATTTTGTATTTTGATTTTTTTTTAATTTTCTGATTTTTATAATTTTATATTTTATATATTTTTTATTTCTTTTTCAATATTGGAAAATAGAAACAAGGAATAAAAGACAAGGTCAACTATTTATAAAAATGCACAAAAATAACCAAAAATTCAGAAATTAAATGTTTTTAATATTTTTAGGATTTTTTACTATTTTTGTAATTTTTGGGGGTTTTTCTTGGTGTTTTTGGTATTTTTAAATACTGAAATAAATCAAAACAGTGCAAATAGTGCTGGGTGTGAATAAAATAGGAATTAAAATTAGCAAACAGCAACCAAAACTTTTCAATTTTTCAAATAAAAAGAACAAAATGAGGAACAAACAGAATCTGAGTTTGTATTTTTTAGAGTTTTCCTTGAATTTATATATTTTTTGAAGTTTTTGAGTCTTTTTAAATTTTTAGCGTTTTTCTTTTGAGATTTTTAATGATTTTTGGACTGACACTAATATAGGAGAAAATAGACACTAGGTGATTTTTTTAGAATTTTTCAAAGTGTTTTGATATTTTTTTGGTATTTTCTAATCTAGACAGTACACGAAAAGCTTGTTTTTGATTTTTAATAAACACTAAAAATAAAATAAAATCCAAAACTAAAATACTGGCGTGGAAGAACACTTGCACAGGAGCTTAAGTTCAAATTTTAAGAATTTTTGGGATTAAAAAGAGGCCTTAATTAATTATATCAAGCAAGCAAAGATCAAAGGCCTGGCAGGGGATTTTCTGTAAATAGATAAAACTATGGGGGCACCGCTGCAATTTTGGCACAAAATTACTACTGAATTAAATAACTTCAGGGCCAACAACAAATCACAAAACCCGCAAAGCTTTTTGCGCAAACTATCCACCCAAGCACGTGCGATGCACGCGCCTAGGAAGGGGTAGAATGTAATATTACAAAAGCTTGGGGGTTGCCTTGCAAAAAGTCCAGATAATGTAAAGCTGCATAAAATATTAGCTGGGTTGAATAGTAAAAACAAAATTCCCAGGGTTATCCCCGCAAAAATCCCCGGGATCACGTGCCTCACACCCGCACCTGACGGGGGCACGGATGCAAATCTCAAAATAGCGGGGGCTAGAAGTTATAAATATTACAAAATTAACGAACGGCAGAGAAAAGTTATGGTTCTAATTAATAAATACAAAAGACAGTTGGGTTTATGGCGCAAAATACCCAACTGAGGCGGGCACGGACGGCTGATGAGATTTGCTTGACACGTGGCAGCAATCCGTGGCCTGATACCCCTTCGATTATAATGGCCAAGATTAGATCCTGGCCCGCGATCTAACGGCTGGAGGGGCGCGCGATCTGACGGCAGCTGCTGCAACTGGAGGATGTGCAAGATCGGACGGCTCAGGGACACGGAGGAAGAACGGCCGAAGAACCCGGCCGTGGCGAGGTTGATGAAGCAAAATCTCGATGTCCCTGGCGGAAGAGTCCCCTCCAAATGCGTCTCGCGCCTCCTGGGAGCTTCCCTGAGCGGGTGGCAGCTTCAAAAAGGCGGTTGAACCGCCGGAGCTCCACCACGGCTGAGAAGAGGAGGTCAAGCTCCAGGAGGTCCGTCGTGCATCAAAAATGACCCCAGATGGGAGTCCTTAGGGTTCGGGAACCTGCAAAACAAATGGATAAAGAAGTTGGGGGCAAAGTGCCCCAACTTCGCGGAGTATTTCGCACAGGGGGAACAACTAGGTGGAAAGGTGGAAACGGCCGGCGAAACTCGATGCCGGCCGCAGTGAATCGGGGTGAAAGGATGGCTACTGGACGAAGATCTTGAAAAGGGAAATATCACCGTGGCTTCTTAACACGAGAGCATCAGAGAAAAGAAGAGAAAAAGGGGGAGAAGAGAGCCTCACCGTGCGTGCACAGGAAGTTCTCCGGCGAGAACTCCGGCGAGGGGATCTGACTCGATTCGACACCGCTTAGCTCCGTTGAGACGCCCTCCAGACTCCTGCTGTCACCAAGAGTCTAGCCAAGGGTCTAGGTTAGGGCTTTGGAGGTGGAAGAGTGATCAAAGACTCAAGGGAAGTCGGGAGGTTCATTTTGAATCATGGTCGAGTGGTGAGTTTCGAGGGCTGATCACGGGCGAACCACGAAGATCTGATAGGATCTAATAGGTCGGCGGGTATCACGGATGTATAGGGTACAATTTTCATGAAGGACGCGGGGGCAGAGGGTGGACGAGCCGGCCTAGGAAAATCCGAGAAGTCGGACAAAAATCTAGGCTTGTCAGAGCTACAGGGACAAAGGACGATCAGTTGACCTAGGTCAACTGACGCCTTCTCCTGATTGGTCCACGTGGACCAATCAGGAAAAATCCCAGGAAAATGTTTTGTAAATTCGATTAAAAATACTAAATGAATTATTTAGATTTAGGTTATTTAATGAAAAATATTTATTATTGTATAAAGTATTTAATTCCGATTTTTAATTATTTTTATGATATATATATTTTTACAAGTTGCTTTTATACCCCTATATAGGTTCATTATCTACAAGTTTGATTATTTAATTTTTATTTAGGTATTTTATTATTTTTTTATTTATTATTTTATAAAATCGTAGAACACTTTTATCTACAAATATATTTTTATTCTATTTTTTTGATATGTTTTGTATCTTTAATAAAATACAAACATGTTTTGTATAGGGATATGTATAGGTAATGTATCTATGTATTTTATGTTTACGTATTTTATTTTTGTTTTTATTTAGGTTTTTATTCTTATTT
Organism: Ottelia alismoides; assembly: GCA_037367405.1. NCBI lineage: Eukaryota > Viridiplantae > Streptophyta > Magnoliopsida > Alismatales > Hydrocharitaceae > Ottelia > Ottelia alismoides. The sequence goes on along the minus strand of JAZKJV010002475.1, from coordinate 206,879 downwards.
TAATGTACATAATTATTATAGGTAATAATTACAACATTATAAAAATATAAAATTGTAAAAATAATAAATAAATAATAAATTGAATATTTTAATCTGTACAAGTATACAATAGGGGTCCAAAACTCAACTTTCAAACCGTAGCTCCGCCAAATGCGAAACCACCTCCATTAAATAGCTTATTTTCTTCTATATACAATTAAAGGTGAGTATGATGCATTTGGAGTTTTCATTTGGGAGATACGGGTCTGGGAAGTTGGCATTCTGGAATTTTATTCAGACCATAACTTTTTATCTGTAAATTATTTTTCAGTGAAATCAATTTTGTATTTTTATTTATAAAATTATCTACAACTTTTATGTACAAAGTTTCTTTATCTGATGTATAAAAAGTGGAACCAAAAATAGGTCCCAAAATGAATAAAGAATGAATTAATAATTATAGGTATTTATACTGTATTTTTGACCTTATCTCCCCCTACTTTATTCCTTGTCGACCTATTCATCAAGATGCCTAGGTCTCGGGGTTTCGGGTCATAAAATATTTACAATATTTTATTCTTTTTCTTTTCTTTTCTTTATTCTATAATTTTGTCATTAAAAACCGCACTTTATACAATATATAGAAGATAATGCATGGATGATAAAATGCATGAATTAGCTCTATTTACACGCATTTACTAGGGTTTTTAAGGCCAAAATGACAGAATAAAGATGATGAAACGTAGCTTCATCAATGTTATGAGTTGAATGAAAGTTTTTGGAATATTGCATTTATACCCCTGTACGTAGAAGTAATTGTGCATGTGCGCTAATATTTGGGTTATTTGCAGATAAGCCCCTGGGCTTTTGGTACCTGTTACCAAATAGCCCTCGGAACTTATTTTCCTTACAATTAGGTCCCTGAGTGCCTCAGGCGCGTGCGACGCACGTGTTTACCTGGGTTATTTGCACCAGACCCCCCAGAACTTCGGGTATTTGCACATAGGTCCCTGTGCACAGTGCCCCCTCTTTATTTTTGAATAAAATAGCAAAACTACTCCAAATCCAATGAAAATTGGACACGTGGCTCCTGCCATAGTGTAAACTTTTCTGGAAATTTTGGGGACAATTTTGTTTTGATTTGATATTTTTAAACAGAGGTTGAACCTCGACACCCTGGTTCTCAAATATGTATACGGACTCCTTACTACTTGCTGTGAGGTCTGAGGTCTACCTCTTCTCTGCTTGCAACGGGGAACATACAAAGGCTTTGGCCCCCCAAACCAGGTCAAACTTCTCCTGCAAAGCGTTTATTGCGATTTTTTCTATATGAAAATGGGGCAGCAGAGGGAGCCGTGACGTGTTGACTCTGCCGGGTCTATAGAACATAGAAAAGCAGGATGCCCGTGGCATCTCATTTCCCTGCTCTCATCTATCCTAGGGGCTGACAAGAAGTTCTTTCCAAATTGACTAAGGTAGAAGGAAGAATATTCAAAAAAATCTATTTTCGTTACTGTCTAACTTTAAAAATCTCAAAAAAAATTATAAAACTCTTCTAAAAACCACAAAAAAATTAGTTATTGTTAGTCTTTGCTTGCTTGATTTTCTAGCCAATTTTGGCTATTTTTCATTGCTTAAAACACCTAAAAATTGAAAAACACTCAAAATATTATAAAAATTCTAATAAATAAATTGAAAATCCAAAAATAATAATCTAGGTGCCTAAATTTTCCTTGTTTTATTCTCTTTACAGGAAAATTACCCACAGCTAATTTGGAGCTTCTAGATATTTTATCTAGGTCCTTTTAGCTCGGCTGGACAATACCTACAGTTTCAGTCACTGTTTGATTTTTAGAAAATTAAATAAATATCAGAAAAATCCCAAAAATTCACCAAAAATACTAAAAATTATAAAACACATAAAAATATTTTTGTCAGAATTTTTGGTTGATTTTTAGTGCATTAAATAAATCGTTGAAATGTGTTGTTTTCTTGTTTTTATTATTTTCTTAAATCTTAAAATTCACAAAAAATATAAAAACCATTAAAAACCACCAAAAATACCTTCTCTTTTCTTCTGATTGACTACTTCGTAGGCCGTAAGGCTAATCCGTGCTCCTTGTGTTCGACCCTGGTCGCTATACCAGGTTAATAAAATAACCAGGACCGCTATCGTGTTTATTTGCTTTCATATGATTTTGGTGGTCTGCTTTATTTTTCTTGATTGATTGAATTATTTCTCTCGATCCGGGTCGCAACGACCCTTGAGTGATTTTATATTTTATCCCGGATTGATTGAGTGAATTTTTCGGTCATCAGAATGGCGACGTTGCCGGGGAGCACGGCTTAGTAGTCGATTTTTGAGTTTTTCCGCGGCTTTTCTTTGCGCGGCTTTTTGTATAGCTTTCTTCATATATATATTTGACATTTTTATAATAATTTGGTTTGTGACACTTTCTTTCTTTCTTGCGAGGGCCCGAGGACCGCGGAGGCGACTTTCGAGGAGCCGGCGCAACCGCAGGATTCGGAGGCAGCTCCCTTCTACACGGAGCTGCAGGAGAGAGCGAGAGAGGAGATGAGTGAGAGAGGAGTCTAGTTTAGGATTTATTTCCCGTACATTTGAATTATTGTAATAATACAGGCACACTCAGAGACTTGAACTTCCGGAGTCTGTTTCGCCGAGCACCGGTGTGCTCGGGGGACCCTTTAGACTAGTTCAGATTTTTCGCGGTTTTTCGCGGTTTTAGGTTTTTAGCTGCCTTTTACGGTTTTCCGCGGTTTTTCTCGAACCCCTAGATTTAGGATTTTCTGCTTGACTGTGCCGTAATTAGTAGGATCCCCACACTTAATTGCTTGCCTGTTCCTATAGAACGATAATTGGACCTATTAATAATTCACTAATAAAAATAGCTTAGTCACTTTCCTGAGAGCCTACGCGCCACGAGCCTGCCCCGTCAAGCGCTACTCCTGAACTCGACCTATCGAGAAGAGGAGGGGTGGGTCTAGAGCGGACTCTTTGGATCGAGGGCGAGTGACTGAGCTAGACGGTTCTGTCGAGTAGAAATTGCCTGTTTAGGACTCGGTTTTCACCGCCGCACCATATAGGTAGTTTCTTTTCAGTCTTTACATTTATGCGCGGATCATCTTGCATGTAGACTGCTGGAGTCAGGTACGCATTTCTATCTCTGCATGCATCATTGATTTATCGCGCATCGGCTTTTTCTTCTTCTCCCCCCTGTTTTGGACTTAATAACCAGGAGAACCGAAAAATTCGTTAGGCCTTTGTTTTTATTGAAAAATATTAAAAAGAAAAACCATAAAATTGGGACTGTTTAAGCTATTGACCCTAAAAGACACTTGACTGAAAAATTTGTCTTAGCGAGAACAACCCCCTCATTGTTTGGTTTGCTTGCACGAGAGAGTGACCCGTCCACTAGGTAGAGCCCTCCGGTGCTATTCCTGACTGACTACCGACTCTTTCGTGCGGGCCAGTCGGTTGGGGTAGCATCGGGAATCCCAACAGGCCACGTAAGCGCTCTGATAGATTGTTTGTTCACCTAATAAAATTTGACAAGATAATTTGACCGAGCCTTTACGGTCTTCAGCTCGTGTTGCGTTGGTGAACAGAGGGTTTGGTTGCTGATCATAGTTTTTCCAGATCTCATCCGCCTTACTCGTCAGATCACGATGATGGGCAGGAGGTCTCTTAGGCAGCCTCTGGTTGCACCGCTTTTCAGCGCTCCTGACCATTCATCTAGGTCGGTTCGTGGAAGCTCAGACCCGCTCTCCGAACCCGAGTATGACTCCGCCCTATTCCCCCTCGACCACCCTTCTTCTGATTCAGAGATACCAGTGCCAGAGGAGAGACAGACAGATGATTTATCGGCACCTGAGTTCAGTTATTTTGATTTTTCAGAGACGATGGCCCGTAGTTCTGGTGATCACTCCGGAGGTCCACGTGGAGAGCAGCATTTTGTTCTGGACCAGGGTGCGATCAACTCCACCCTGATCGCCTCCCTCGAGTCAGTGCAGCAGCATCAGCTGAGAGATCAGGGAGCATTCATGATGGACATGAGGCGAGAGTTTGAGCAGATGAGAGCCAACCGCGAGAACCGCGGAGGAGGAGGACCCGACGATGCGGCAGCAGCCGCAGCCGCGGCAGCAGCAACAGCAGCAGGAGCACCACCACCACTTAGATCGATGCGGGAGAACCACAATCCCGGGTCGACCTTGATACACCGCTGGGTGGTACTTCCAGCGATCGTGGGGGACTTCAAGTTCCCCCTGAACACCTTGCAGCTTCTTCCCCGATTCCACGGTTTGGCCACAGAGGAGCCTCATCTACACCTGCAGGAGTTTGAGATGATATGCAGCACTGTCCACGATCGGCAGGTGGACCAGGATACTATCAGGATGATTGCCTTCCCCTTCTCCTTAGCCGACAAAGCAGCCACTTGGCTGAAGCACTTGGGGAAGTTCGTTTACACCTGGGAGCAGCTCCGCACTGAGTACTTGAACAAGTACTATCCACTCGGGCGGACCAATGCAACGAGAGCCCTCATCAGCAACTTCTCCATGCTCCCCAACAAGCAATTCCATGAGGTATGGGAGAGGTTTCGTGAGCTGATTGACCGATGCCCGCACCATGATATTTCGAAGCCCAACCTTGTGCAGAGCTTCTTCAGTGGGCTGACACCGGAGCTCCAGGGCTTGCTGAACGATTCTTGTGGCGGGTCTTACTTCGCCAAGGATCACGACCAGGTCTGGGCCATCTACGAGGAGATGGCCGAGAACTACATGGTGATGTCCCAGACCAGGTTGTACACTCAGGGCAGACCCCAGCAGCTAGGGCTCGTGCAGTACCAGAGGATAGCACGGGTCGACGCCGGTCCTTCCAGTTCATCCGTAGTAGCAGCAGCACAGGCAGAGTCATCCGCTGCGGATATGGGTATCATCAGTGAGAAGTTGGATCGGATGGAGCTGATCGAGAAGAAGCAGTGACAGGACATCACTCAGATGGAGCAGATGACACAGACTCTGAGCGACATGAAGACCCAGCTCATGTGTCTCCAGGAGGCACAGACGGCTCCACAGCCCCGTCTTCAGTCGCGAGGCGATACCGGCGGCAGCAACAACTCGTTCCAGCGCTCCAGCTCACACCAGCATCCTAGACAGGTTCACCTTGTACAGGCGGAGCCGTACCAGCAGCAGCAGCCCTCCTACCAGTCACCACCATCTCCAGACATGCAAATGGTGGTATACCATCCGGATCAGCCTCTGGCAGTACTCCCGCCAGCCTAGTACGATGCAGAGCCGTTGATGGATGTCAACGGGATTTGGTATGACCGTCCTCATCCTGAGATCCGACGAGACCATCCCGGATTCAGGTGGGGGAGTGGAGGTACCCAGCCCCAGCAGCAGCCCTCTGGCCAGGGAGGCCAGTACAGCCAGCAGAGGGATCACCAGCAGCAGCAGCCCCCAGTTTACCAGTCACAGCAGCAGTCTTCCTTCGTTCCTCGTCCCTATCAGCAGGGACAGTCTTGGAGGTGAGAGCAGCCTCCTCAGCCACACCAGCAGCATCACCCTCCTACCTATCCCTCTCAGCAGCAACAACACCAGTTCCAGCAGCCTCATTACCAGAGAGGCTACCCGTCGGGCTCTCATGGTACACCATACGAGAGCCCCGCCTTGGACGACATAGCCCGCATCCTCACGGACCAGCAGGCTACTTTCAGACGGGAGATGGACGAGTTCCGCCAGGAGATGCGGGACATCGTGAGAGGGAAGGCCGCTATCCCTGCCCAGATAGAGCCGAATCCCAATAGCCTGAAGCGAAAGCCGGAGCAGGTAGTTTACACTGAGCATGCCACTCCTAGTGATCCGTTTGATGATATGTCTTCAGATCTTTTTGATGCTGATTTTGTTACACTTAGGAGCGGTAGAGCACCAGCAGGCGGCGCCTCGTCTGAGCGAAAGCATGAGGATACACCTAGAGCGCCAGATGAGGAGGAGGAGAGCGGTACTGAGGCCGCACATGATGATGATGGTGGTACTGATGCCACCAAGGATGTTGATACCCCAGGTGGTGCTGAGGCCGCCACTTCACCAGTTCGAGGAGGTGGTACTGACGCCACCCGAGTTGCCGAGTCAGCACGTGGTACTGAGGCTGCGAGTCTTCCAGCTGAGCCAGCCGATGGTGGTACTGATGCCACCAGACTTCATATAGAGAGATCTGTTGTTTTTCCTTCCACTGATGTACCTCTGAACAGTTCTGTGAATAAAGAAAAGGGTTTATTTTCTTCTGGTCTCACTGTGGTGCATGATGTATGTGTGGATCCGGTCGTCGAACCGCCTAGACCCTTTTCTAGTCCTTCATCTGAGAAGGACCCAGTGATCCCCTTCCCTAGAGCCCTTCAGATGGGGAAGGGGAAGAAAAGAGAAAAAGATCCAAAAAAGAGAGAGCAGGAGGAATTCAGCCAGAGCATGATTGACAGATTCCACATACAGCTGACCCTTCAGGAGGCTTTGCAACACATCCCCCTTCTTCAGCGATCGTTGAGAGACAGGACTACAGTCAGGAGGAGGAGGAGGAACCACCATTCAGAGATACATGTGCTGACGAAAGCCACGTGTTTCGCGATCCAGAACCGTCTGCCGGCCAAGAGGCCAGATTCAGGAGCCCCTTATGTCAGATGTCACATTAGAGAGCAGAGGTTTGACCGTACTCTATTGGATAGCGGATCGTCGATCAACCTCCTTCCGGCAGCCCTTCTCGACCGCTTCGAGTTGGGCACTCTTCGACAGAGCAGGACAGTCCTTCAGTTTGCTGATAGATCTGTCAAGAGGCCGAAGGGGTTGTTGCGAGACGTTGTCGTCACTATTCAGGGTTTGCAATTCCCAGTGGACTTTGTAGTGTTGGACATGGAGACCCCTGATTTAGTGACCGATACCCCCATTATTTTAGGTCGCCCGTTCTTGGCCACAACCAAGGCAGTGACCGATCGTGATAGCGGGAAGGTATACTTTCGCGTCGAGGGCAAAAGTGTACAAATAGAGACGGTCGAGGACTACAGAGCCAGAGAGAGAGAGAGAGAGCATGCTCAGAGACCAGCACAGATACAGAGCAGCTGACAGATGCAGGGCTAGACATCCACCAGGACTGTGACTTTGTGATCACAGACGATGAGGCAGTTTGGGCAGACCCAGCAGCACATGCCATCCTCTCATTTTCAGACACCGCTGATGCAGAGATGACAACAGAGGAGAGCTTGGAGAGCACATCCCTGGTTCAGGATACTACAGAGGCAGCAGAGCCGGTTCTCGACCGCGACACAGAGTTCAGTGACGGTGGTACTGATGCCACCTTGTTTGATGCAGATCCCTCGGAGTCAGAGTCTGAGTGGGCAGATTGTGATGACTACATGCCAGACCTGATTTCCACTGAGCCTACAGTTGAGGAGGAGGTAGATGCCGAGCAGATCAGAGACAGTTCAGTTGAGCATCCTTCTCCAGATCCAGTTTGCGAGAGTACACTTTCAGTCTCCCGGACAGATTTGGCAGCATACACGCGTCTTCTTTCGAAGCCATATTTACCAGCACCCAGTTGTCCAGAGCTGAAGCCGCTTCCTTCGTCGCTGAAGTATAGATTCCTTGCGGGTGAGCATGAGATGTACCCAGTCATTATCTCAGCCGATTTGACTGGAGAGCAGGAATCTCGTCTGATGGGGGTTCTTGAAAAGAACCGCGAGGCAATAGGATGGAGCGTAGCAGATCTCCATGGGATTAGTCCGGCCCTGTGCTCCCACCATATCTATCTTGAGGATGAGGCGAAGCCGTTGCGTGAGTTCCAGCGGCGGCTGAACCCAAATCTGAGAGAGGTTGTCATGAAGGAAATTTCGAAATGGTGGAGCGCCGATTTTATCTATCCCATCTTCGACTCCAAGTGGGTCAGCCCTTTGCATGTGGTGCCCAAGAAGACGGGCATCACTACAGTGATTAGCGAGTCTAGAGAGGAGATTGCTACACGAGTACCCACTTCTTGGCGGGTTTGTGTTGACTACAGGATACTCAACTAGGCCACCAAGAAGGATCATTTCTCCCTGCCCTTTATTGATCAGATTATTGAGAGGCTGGCAGGGAAGAGCTATTATTGTTTTCTGGATGGGTACTCAGGCTACAACCAGGTGGCCATCGCTCCTGAGGATCAGGAGAAGACCACCTTTACCTGTCCCTTCGGCACATACGCCTTCCGACGCATGCCATTTGGGCTATGCAACGCCCCTGCGACTTTTCAGAGATGCATGCTGTCGATCTTTTCGGACATGGTAGGGGAGTGCTTAGAGGTCTTCATGGATGATTTCTCGGTTTACGGCGACGGATTCGACTCCTGTCTTGACTGCCTAGACCGGGTACTTCAGCGATGTATTGAGGTCCGCTTGGTTCTTTCTTGGGAGAAGAGTCATTTTATGGTGACTCAAGGGATGGTGCTTGGCCACATCATCTCCAACAGGGGCATGGAGGTTGATCCGACCAAGGTTGATGTCATTAGAAAACTCACACCACCGTCCAATTTGCGGCAGTTACGGTCTTTCCTGGGGCACGTCGGTTTCTATCGACGGTTCATCCGTGATTTCAGTAGAGTTGCCCGACCGTTAACTGACCTGCTGACGAAAGACACCGAGTTCCTTGTCGATGACAAGTGTCTTTCGTCCTTTGATACTCTCAAGCAGTGTATTGTTGAGGCTCCTGTCCTCCAGCCACCAGATTGGTCTCTCCCATTCGAGATCATGACGGACACCTCCGATTTTGCCGTGGGGGCTGTGCTGGGACAGAGGAGGGATGGAGTCCCATTTGCTATCCACTATGCTAGCCGCACCTTGGATTCCGCCCAGCGGAATTATACAGTCACAGAGAAGGAGATGCTAGCAGTAGTGTTCGCCCTAGATAAGTTCAGATCGTACATCATTGGATCTAGAGTGACTTTGTATACTGATCATACCGCCATCCGATACCTCATGGCAAAGAAGGATGCCAAGGCCAGACTGACTAGATGGATCCTTCTACTCCAGGAATTCGACATTGAGATTAAGGATAAGCCTGGAGTCAAGAATGTGGTGGCGGATCATCTCTTCCGTTTAGAGCAGCCTGAGGAGTCTGAGCAGATTGATCCCATTTGTGAAACCTTCCCAGATGAGGCGATCCTTGCTATCGCCTCACTCCCGTGGTATGCCGATATTGTGAACTTTCTTGTTGCTAAGAAAGTCCCACAAGGTTGGCCCAGACAGAGGCTTGAGACCTTCCTCGCGAAGGCCAAGTCTTACCATTGGGAGGATCCCATCCTTTACCACGAAGGAGGGGATAGTGTCTGGCGTAGGTGCATCCCTCAGGATGAGCACCATAGCGTCCTCACTTACTGCCACAAGCTTGAGGCAGGAGGACATCACTCTGGGAGGAGAACGGCACAGAAAGTGCTCCAATGTGGCTTGTGGTGGCCTACCCTCTTCAAGGACTCTGATGAGTTCGTGAAGAGGTGTACTGACTGTCAGAGGATGGGCACTTGTGGACAGCGTGATATGATGCCGATGCAGCCCATTCACTTCTGTGAGGTTTTTGATGCATGGGGCATCGATTTCATGGGTCCATTCCCTAAGAGTCAGGGATTTGAGTACATTCTGTTGGCCGTTGACTATGTTAGTCGTTGGGTTGAGGCTATCCCCGCCCGAGCCGCTGACGCGAGGACTGTTTGCAGATTTTTGAGGAAGCACATCATCACGTGGTTCGGGGTACCTCGAGTATTAATTTCAGATGGGGGGTCTCATTTCATCAACGACCAGGTGAAGGCACTTGCCAGTGAGTTCGACATAGACCATCGAGTTGCCACTCCATACCATCCACAGACGAATGGTCTAGCCGAGGTCTCGAACAGGGAGATCAAGACTATCTTGCAGAAAGTCGTCCGCCCTGACCGAAAGGATTGGTCACAGCTTTTGGACTCGGTCTTGTGGGCATATAGGACGTCTTTCAAGACACAATTGGGCACATCTCCCTTTCGCCTAGTTTATGGCAAGCCATGCCATTTACCTGTTGAGTTGAGGCACAAGTCACTTTGGGCAGTCACGGATATTCTTTTAGATCCAGAGAGTGTAGGAGACCAGAGGAGGGCAGAGTTAGCAGCCTTGGAGGAGCTTAGAGATACAGCCTTCTCAAACAGCCTACAGTATAAGGAGAGAGTGAAAGAGTGGCATGATTCTCATATCAGCCACAAGCATTTTGAGCCTAGACAGAGAGTATGGTTGTTTGATACAAGACTTCGTCTATTTCCAGGGAAGCTACAGAGCAAATGGAAGGGACCTTATCTTGTGAGAAAGGTACATGACAACGGTAGCATTGATATATCCGAGTTGTCTTCTGAGAGTACCTTTCGAGTGAACGGCCAGCGGCTCAAGCCATTTCTAGATCATGAGCCGCGGGTCGTTGATGTTGCCCCTATTCACTTTGCGTGAGATGTGGTCTCTTGATTCACATCTATTGCATCTCACGCCTGATTATCACCGTTCTTCCGACTTGTATAGATCCAGTTGTCCATATCATCTTATTCTTTAGTCCCACATCCCTTTTCTCATCGTATGATTATGCTATACTTAGGGTGTACTTTGCCCTAAGTATAGGGGGATGTAGGACCTGCGGGTATTCTCTTTATTCTTTCTGCCCCTGTTTTGATGCCTATACTTAGGGATATTTTACCCTAAGTATAGGGGGGCAGACTCTGTACATTCTTCACTCGGATTTCCCTTCATGTACAGCTTGCTATACTTAGGATTAGTTAATCCTAAGTATAGGGGGAAACCACCGAGTCTTTCTCATTCTATTCATTTATTCAATTCTGTACCTAGCCATTCCTTTTCACTTTCCTTTTACTAAGCACGAGTTATGTCTTCTTCATCGCTCTTGATCACTCTGAGGACATCGTTCGAGCTAAGTATAGGGGGGTGTGTATATATTTCATATATACTTTAGCCATAACTCGTACTTTGTGTGAGTGTGTTAATAAATAAAATGGCTAAAAACCCCAAAAATCACAAAAATTAAAAATTTTTTCCTGTAAATAATCATTCTTTTATTGCACATACATAGCTAGTGTACAAAATTATTTTTGTAAAAATGTTTTCAAAAATCTTTTGTGTAAAGCTTGTGTGAATATTTTCTTATCAAAATTATGTATATAGTACAAAATTTTTCCAAAATGTTTTGAAAATCAAAAGTTTGCAAAAAACTTGTGTAAATGTTTGTAAATACTTTTGCAAAAAAAATTGCACTTCATGCATCCATCCATTCATGATTTCAAAACATTTTTCAAAAATTTTGCACGATTGTAAATATTTGTAAATAGCACCTTTGTGTATATATGAATATAGTTTTTCCTGGATGAGAGTTGACATTTAAATTAGCCTGGAATTAAATTGAGAAATGGAGCTTGATTAAGATCTTAATCCACCTAATTCTAAGAGGAACCTTATAGGGCTTAGGGTTAAGGCTTTTCAGGTCCATAAGGACTTAATTCTTTGAGTCCACTAGGCTATGAGCATATGTCATCTTGATGAGCCTAAGTAGAGCACTTAACAATACACGCATGACTCTTAGAGATAATGGCTTGACTTGCACCAGCACTTTACACATAGCTCTCCACGGATGAGGTGGTGAGGAGGCAGTTTCCTTTGGCTTGAGGTAGCATATGAGGGTAGTACTTCTAGGCGGAACCTCTCTTCTTCTTCTAGTGAAGGAAGTGCGTCTCAACTTGGTCTAGTGGTGATGAAGGCTAAAGACAGAAGTCGTGGGTTGCAATAAGCTTCAAAAGAGGGATAGTCTACTGGCTCAAGAGGAAATTTCTTGTATATATGCTGCACCATGTAGATATGTTGTATAGAGGCACTTGAAAAAAAATGCAAAAATGCAAAAGAACTCCAAAAAAGTGGTGGGTCGGATTGAAAATTTAATAACCCCACCGGAGTGTATATAGTCAAATAAAGCAAAAGCTTATGGTATCCATGTTACATCTCATGAAGCTTGCAGCGGGAGACTTGGCTACACTGCTGAGCTTCCAAAAGTCTATACTTCTTCCCCCTCTTCTTGAGCCGGTTGCACTTGAACTTAGAAGGGAATACCCCGCTTCTCGAGGAAAGAGTTGCTAGACCGAGGCATTAGAGTTACCAGGTTGAGGGAGGTTGTTTCTTTGTTACTTCTGAGGTGGGGAGCTACATATCACTTACACTGCATGGAAAGATTTATGGTCATTAGAGTTTGTGTATGTAGACTTGTTCTGATCTGGTTTATTGAGGAGTCTTGTCCATAGATTGGTGGAACTTAGAGGCTGTTAAGTTTTATGCTTAAGTCTAAATAAGGTTCCGACACATTAATAATCCAAAGATCTGATCGAGCTCCATAATTCAATTTAATGAAGGAAAGTTTAATATTCAACCTTGATCCATGTACATTCCCCTCTTTTTCTTTTTCTTTCTTTCTTTTTCACTTCTTTTTCAAATAAGTGTTTGCTAAGGGACTAGCAAAAGTTAAGTATAGGGGGGTGATGAATACCCATTCATCACTCTTTATTCTTATATTTTAGCTACAAAAACCTTTGCAAATGCATGTATATTCATGTAAATACAAATAAGTATCAAAAGCATGCATTGTATAAAGTTTAATAATTAGCATGTTTTTTGTGCAAAAATAAAAGAATAAAGAGTAAAAAGAAAAAGAGGAAAATATTTAGAATAAATATTGAGCAACTAAGGGAGGGCTCAGGATGGGCCTGACCGCATAAAAACCAAAGTAGAGGGAGATAGGGGCTCATGTATGTAAATATTTATGTAAATAAAAATAAAAGTATTTTCCTCACAAAATAGACTCAAAGTGGTTTGTAAAATAATTGTATATATTTATAAAGATAAAAACAAGATAAAAATAGAAAATTCAAAAGAAAACAAAAACATCACTCTTGTATATAGTCATCATGTATATAAAACAACCATCTTTTATTTATTTACCCTATAAATACATAAAATTAATTTCCAAAAATTTTGTAAATATTCCATCTTTTATGTTGTAAATAAATTAAATAAAAACAATTAAAACAAAAAAACAAAATAAAAATAACAAAATTAAAAACACAAAAATATATTGTAAATATACCATGTATATCCATGTACATATATATTTATTTCACCCCTGTATATATACAGTAAAAATAAAATAAAAATACCCTTTTATTCTAATATTATACTATAAATAAATAAAATACAAAATGGGAATAAAAATGCACAAAAATAACAAATTAAAAATCAAAAATTAAAAATACATATTGTATATATACCTATATATAACCATATTATGTAAATACCTTATTTTTACTTTGAAAAATTAATTAAAAATCACTAAAAAATAGAAAAAAATAAAAGAAAAATATTTCATGTTTTGACTTTTCCATAATTCGGCCATCTGTTATTTTTTATTGAATTTCTAAATCTTTTACACGTGGTTGATTCCTATTGGCCCTAGGGATTGTTGACCGCCCGGTCAACTGCCCCCCCAGGACCACTTCTCACGGGTCTTGTCGCCCGACCCGTCTTCTCAGATTTTTCCCATGTAACCCGATTCCCTCTCGCCTAAACCCCGGGTCCGACTCGTTAATGATGCATCCGAGACCCTCGCCGGAGCCCTTGCCTCGGGATCTGCGCATTCTATTGCCCTACCCGACCAGCCCTAGCCGGACCCGCACCCATACATAAGCCGAGCTCCGCCGCACGAATTCTCATCTTTGGCCATTTGTTCCACCCCCTAGTGAGCTCCATTGCAGAGGCGAGAGTGACAGCTCGTCCCCCGTGGTGTCGCAGCGAGGAGGGAGGGCGAAACCATCGATCCGGCGAGCATCGCCGCCTTGATCCGCCACCAGAGCCGGAGCTAGAGCCTCGGAGGGAGACGCTCCTCGAGGCGATGACCCAGAGCACCGCCAGCTCAACCCCAGTCTCACCATCCACCCAGGTAGCCCCGTAGGCTTTGCTTTTTCTTTGATTTTCCATTTCCCCCAAATCGCTGCTCCGCCTTTCGCCGTCGATTCCGTCCACGTCCGACCACCATTCGATCATCGGGCTTCGCCATAGCCCATCGCCTTCCTTCCGCGCACCTTCTCCATATCTCCATCCAACCCAGCTCGCACAGGAGCTGGGGTTCGAGCTCCACCGTCCCCACCTTCGCCGGAGCTCGCCCATCCGAACATCTCGACCTCCGATCACCGTCACCCCGCCTAACCGGGTCGAGGCAGTTTGCCCTCGACCCGCGAGTCTCCTGGTTATTTTTGCAGGTACATCCAAGCCCATTTGAGGGCTTGGACCATCAGGTCCAGGAGCTTCATCTCCGCCGACCTCGCCGGAGCTCTCCAGAGCTCGGCTGGGTCATCGGAGACTACCAGCCGCTGCGGAACGTCATCGCGGAGCTTTTCCGATCTTCACGAGCAGCAGGGGAGGTCGGGAGCGTGCGCCTTGGGCCGGCGAAACTCGCTGGCCAACTGTTCTTCCTCGATCCTCCCCGACCGTCCGATCATCCTCCCGCTCCAGTTTCCATCTGGTCGTCCATTCCAGGAGCAGCAACCACCGTCAGATCTGTGGAGGATTGATCCCAGCCGTCCGATGCACGAGGGTTAGCCACCTGCGCCGTGCACGGTTCGATCCCCCACGTGGCGAAACCCCCACCGTCGGATTCGCCCGAGGAGCTCAGCTGTGGAGCGCCCGTCGTTCGCCACCGTCAGATGCTCCACGTGGCATCCATCCAGACACTCCATTAATAAAGGGTAAATTACCCTTAGGTCCCCTCTGTTATTTTGTTTCGTATTTAGTCCTGTAATTATGTAGTATAGTTGTTTGATTTTTGGGATATTTACATAGAGACCCTTGCGCTTGGTTTTATTTGCTGATATACCCCTGTGTGTAATCTAACACGTGCATCGACACGTGACTTTTTGGGTTATTTGCATTATATGCCCTTGTAGTTCTGGATGTTATGAGTTGAATGAAAGTTTTTGGAATATTGCAGTTATACCCTGTGCGTAGAAGTAATTGTGCATGTGCGCTAATATTTGGGTTATTTGCATATAAGCCCCTGGGCTTTTGGTACCTGTTACCAAATAGCCCTCGGAACTTATTTTCCTTACAATTAGGTCCCTGAGTGCCTCAGGCGCGTGCGACAGACGTGTTTACCTGGGTTATTTGCACCAGACCCCCCAGAACTTCGGGTATTTGCACATAGGTCCCTATGCACAGTTCCCCCTCTTTATTTTTGAATAAAATAGCAAAACTACTCCAAATCCAATGAAAATTGGACATATGGCTCCTGCCATAGTGTAAAATTTTCTGGAAATTTTGGGGACAATTTTGTTTTGATTTGATATTTTTAAAAAATTCAAAAACATCTATTTTCATTACTGTCTAACTTTAAAAATCACAAAAAATATTAAAACTCTTCTAAAAACCACAAAAAAATTAGTTACTGTTTGTCTTTGCTTGCTTGATTCTCTAGCCAATTTTGGCTATTTTGCATTGCTTAAAACACCTAAAAATTGAAAAACACTCAAAATATTATAAAAATTCTAATAAATAAATTAAAAATCCAAAAATAATAATCTAGGTGCCTAAATTTTCCTTGTTTTATTCTCTTTACAGGAAAATTACCTCCCAGCTAATGTGGGGCTTTTAGATATTTTATCTAGGTCCTTTTAGCTCGGTTGGACAGTACCTACAGTTTCAGTCACTGTTTGATTTTTAGAAAATTAGATAAATATCAGAAAAATCCCAAAAATTCATCAAAAACACTAAAAATTATAAAACACATAAAAATATTTTTGTCAGAATTTTTGGTTGATTTTTAGTGCATTAAATAAATCGTTGAAGTGTGTTGTTTTCTTTTTTTTTTAATTTTCTTAAATATTAAAAATCACAAAAATATAAAAACCCTTAAAAACCACCAAAAATACCTTCTCTTTTCTTCTGATTGACTACTTCGTAGGCCGTAAGGCCAATCCGTGCTCCTTGTGTTCGACCCTGGTCGCTATACCAGGTTAATAAAATAGCCAGGACCGCTACCGTGTTTATTTGCTTTCATCTGATTTTGGTGGTCTGCTTTATTTTTCTTGATTGATTGAATTATTTCTCTCGATCCGGGTCGCAACGACCCTTGAGTGATTTTATATTTTATCCCGGATTGATTGAGTGAATTTTTCGGTCATCACCCTTCAATAGGAAGAATGACTTCACCTTGTGGCAACAACAGGTGAAGATGAAAGAGGAAGAGTGGAAGGAGATGAAGGATCTCACGAACAGTACAATACAACTGTTCTTGACAGACAACACTCTTCACGAAGTCATCGACCTAGAGGATCCAACAGAGGTTTGGATGAAGCTCGAGGGACGATACAAGTCCAAATGTTTAACGAATCTACTATTGATGAAGAAGAATCTATATGGTTTAAAATGATCGACATGATAAAGCTCAAAGTGCACTTGGATGAATTCAACAAGATTCTAACAGACACACTCACACTTGAGAAGAATAATGCGAAAGGAGAATCTCTCTTCAAGTGTAGGATAAGGCACTAATCTTGTTGAGTTCCCTTCCAACTTCCTACGATCATATTGTGACGAGGTTACTCTACGGTAAGGAGACCATCACATTGGATGAGACACTTGCTTCGTTGCTTATGAATGAGTCTCGACAAAGATCGACAAATGAGGCAACGAACGGTGAAGGTCATGTGCTGACAACCGAGGGTTGACCCTCAAGATCAAGGGAGATAGGATTTAGAGGTCGATCCAAATCACGAGGTCCGATCAGATGCTTCTATTGTGACAAGGAGGGTCACAAGATAGCTTGTTGTCCAAGATGTGAGAAGGATAGAGGAAACAAAAAGGTTGATGATTCTGAATCTGACCAAGAGGATTCCACCGCAGTCTGCGATGGAGACTTACTAGTGTGCTCTAGGAAGATGAATGCAGATTCAAGATGGCTTTTGGACTCAGCATGTTCACATCATGTGTGTTCATCCAAAGAGCAGTTCAGTAGATATCAAGCATGCAATGATGGCATGGTCAAGATGGAAGGAGGAGAGGTTCACCATGTCAAGGGGAATTGGATCAGTGCAATTCTGCATATTTGATGGAGCAGTACAAATTCTGACAAGTGTTAGACACGTTCCTATAACCAAGAAAAATTTGATTTAATTGGGAACGATCAAGTCACGCAGACATCGAGTTACCATTGAAGGGGAGATTGTTAGGATTAGAGTTTGTTAGAATTATTATATTACAATTATGGTTGTAACCTTTCGGGTTCTGTAACCTTAACCCTTCAGGTTCCGTAACCTTTACCCTTCAGGTTCCATAACCCCTCATGGGTATTTATGTATTTTCCCCCCTTGTACTCTCTAGGGTTTTCTCTCTATATAAGAGACCCTACCCCTACAGAATACATATCCTATTCGTCTCTCTTCTCCACATGATATCAGATCAACGGTCTTAGATCGAAATTCTGACCTAAAATCCCCACCGCCACCTTCAAGACTCGCAAAAGCCTGCACGGGCCCTCGAACCTGAATTAGAGCCCCGTGCAAGGCATTCCAATCACCTCCAGTGCATCAGATCAACCCCAAAGGAGCATCTCTAGCACCTACCGGTGCTGCCAAGAGGTACACAACCCTCCCGCTAGCGCTATTCTGTGCTTTCAGGACCTCTTACGATGGTCGTCAACACCACAACTACCCTCAACAGGTACCGTAGGACTCTTTGGAGATCCAAAACTCATCATAGATCGCTATCAAGAATCCAAATCCATTGTCCATTGAGGGTTTTCAGCTTTCAAGGGCAAAAGTGAGTTATAGGGTATTTTTCAGCTCTTATTTGCATCCTTAGTTGATCAGTATATTCTTTTTATTTTAAGACCACCATGGCACCTTCTTCTACCGAGACAAAGCCTTTGGCCACGAATATTATGGCACAATGCACTACTATCAAACTCAAGGGCACATAAAATTACATGTTCTGATCTCGATCTTTTATGGTGTTCATTGGTTGTCAGAGGAAACTCTATATTTTGACTAAAGATCCTTTAAATGAAAAAGATAAAAAGTATGACAACTGGCAGACTGACAACTATTTGGTTATCAACTGGATGACCAACAGTGTTGAAGCTCACATTGCCTCAAATCTTCTTTACAAAAATACGGCCAAGGAAATGTGGGAGGATCTCGAGCAAACATACTCCCAAAAGAAAACAAAGTCACGCCTTACAGACATTTACAAGCGAATCTGGTCGGCATCTCAGGGTGATTCCACCCTCATCGAGTACTACAGGCATCTCTTCAGCCTGTATGAAGAGCTTGCAATATTCCAGCCCTCATGTTGCACTAAACAGATACTACAATGTTCTGACTGGCAGGTATACCACTTCCTTGATGGCCTGCATTCTAGAGACCATGCAGCAAAGGAGAAATTTCTTATATCAGACACACTGCCAATAATGAATGCCATCTTTGGCCGACTTAAGGAGCTTGAGACATCTGATGCCCGACCTCCCGTCTTACCTTCAACAGAGAACTTTGCACGCATCGCCTCACCTGGGAGAGGGGGCAGATACGGCTTGCGAGGAGGACGCGACCGTGATCAAAGTCATGGTTGTGGACGGGAATCTGGATGAGGTCGTGACTTTGGTCGTGGTCATGGGAGAGACTCTACTGCCCCATGCACTTACTGTAGTAGGTGGAACCACCTGACTGAACGGTGCTGGCAGAAGTTTGGCGTACTGAGAAACCAGCACCCGATCAGCTTCTGAACTCCTGCAAAAGAGATGAAAATAATTCACCGTCGTATCGACTAGGTGAGTTTTTGCAGAAAAGATTAATTTTTGGTTAATCTTCATTTTATTTATTTATACTCCTAAACATAAGTGTATAGCGGTTAAGCACGGGAGTGTCGAACTCAAGGCAGCAAATTGTTAGAAACTAAGGGAAATCGGTAGAAAAACTTTGGTAATGGGTCTCCTAATTTTTATTTTATTTTAAGGATTTTTCTGAATTTTTATATTGTTTTTGTGAATTTTAAGTATTTTGTAATTTTTTATTATTTTAGAAAATGTTTTTTGTTTTTTATTTAGTTTTTATTTTTTTATTTTATGTTGTATTTTGTTTTACTATTTTTATGTATTTTTAAGAGGTTTTTAGGCTTTTTATGGATTTTAGTTTATTTTTAATGTTGAAAATTGAGTTTTTAATGTAAACAGATTTTTATTTTTGATTTTTTAAAGAGTAAATATGGTTCAAAGATTTTTATTTTATTTTTGATGGAAAATATATAAAAATATCTTTAAAATGATATGTTATGCATTTTTAGGTGATTCTTCTTTTTTTAGTTATGAATTTTAAAAGTTTTGATGAATTTTATATTTTTATTGATTTTAATGTGCAAATTTTATTTTGTTTTTGGTTTTATAGGTAGAATACAATAAAATCTATTGTAGATAATTTTTTTTATTTTTAAAGTATATATATATATATATTTATGACTTTTGAATATATATATATATATTGTTTTTTTGATTTATTTGTAATAGAAAATCTTTTTTATTCTTTTCAAATATGATTTTATACTGCATATAGATCTAAGTACGTTATTAATACGTATTTTTATTATATTTTTATGTTTTGGATTTTTATTATTATGTAGATTGTATATAAAGTAATTAGTATACAACTATAGGGTCTGTTGTGCTAATTTCTGGAAAATATGGGGGTATGGGTGTAATTTCTATAACACTGAAGGAGCATTGCGCAAATTATCAAGGATGACACATGATTCACGTGAAACTCACTGTAGAGGTTTCTCCTGTAAATAACAGAAGCTATAGAGGTCCTGCGTGTAAAAGTCCCATGTTGCATGTGATCTGCGTGAGCTACTTCTAGACCTAGACCAGCTTGTAAATTCGTAAAGTGTTAGGGGTTGATATGCAAGTTTGACCAAAAGTATCCCAACATACGTGCGGTCAGATGTTTGACCATGTGCTGGAGCTTGGCGAGGACCTATTCGAATATTCACAAAGTTCCAAAGCACTTTGCGTAAAATGCCCAAAATATCTCACACTCATGTGCAAGGCACGTGAAATGCCTTGATCGGTGGGGCAACAGAAGCTAGGTGGTGTCGACACGTGGCTTATTCGCAGTCGTTCGATCGAACTCGATCGGGCAGCCAGAATTAATAACCCCAATTTTTTTTTCAAATCATATTCTCCAGGAAACTGCGATTATCAGACTCAGTCTCGAGTCTGTAGCTGGTGATGATCGAATCCAATTGATCATCTAATGAAGACTGGGTGATTGCAGCAGTAGTCTCTACTAAGCAGCTGCATGCAATGACTCGAATTTCATAGTTTCAGATCGATTCGATGATGTTTCGAAAATGTCGTGGATCTCTCTTCGAAGTAATTCTCCAAGCGAGGACAATCAACAACAGTTCACATATGGTGCAGTGAAGGCTTGCTCTGCTTGTAATAGAGATGTTACGCTAAAACTACTTGATTTGAATCACTCCGATTACTTTCCCTCTAGATGAAACTCGATCAATTATAGGTGTAGTTGGTAGTGATTCTCGATGCTTTATATTTCCAGGTATTTAATCGTGTAGCAGATATCTAGACGATGGATCTTGACTCAAACCTCCAGATGAGGCTTAGGGCTTCAGGATCGTTCATTCTAGGTGCTTGTATAACTGTGTATTGTTTACTCCTATGTTGATATCAGATGAAAAACCCACATATTTTGCATAAGGCTCATGTATGGACCCTTGACTGTATTTGTTAGGATAAAAGGATAAAAATTGTTTCAATCAAATCGGAAGTTGCATGGTTAGCGTAGGATGGTTTGTGATCGATGAATGGGAAATCCTATAGAGATGATAGAAAAGGACCTGAGCTCCGATCATGAAAGTGATCAGAGAGGATAAGTTGTGGGAGAAGAGATGGAGAAATGTGATTATGTGGATGAGGTGTTCGGATTCGAGGTGGAATATGTGATCAAAATCGATGAGAAATGAAAGGAATGGAGGAGGAACAAAGAAATGGAAAAAGACGAGAGGGATTGAGGAGAAGAATGGAGGAGGAGAAGGAGGAGAGAGGATAGAACCTGGACAAAGAAACTAAGGTTGGACGCTTGTGGGATGGAGCTCGGGAGGAGCTCCTGGGTTATTGCCTCGACGATGCGGTGATTCTTGAGTCTGAGCACGTTGGAGAAGATGCTGTGACACCGTCAACGATCACGACTAGCCACTCCTTTCCTCTTTGCTGCAACGGAGAGACGTCGGCTGAGTTGTCACCTCTGGGCTCCCTCTCTCCAGAGTTTACTATGGAGTAGGTGGAAACGGTCAATGCAAATGGCAGATTGGAGGGTCATCGGCTATTTATAGGAGAGTAGGGACGGGTCATCGGGAGGCGGTAACGGAAACGAGGGTAGTTGACAAACGACCAGCCATTGGAGTGGTTGATGGAGATCGAAGGGGAGAGGATAGTGAATGGAGAAAGAGGAATGAGGAGGAAGAAGAGGCATTGGGGATGAACAAGGGAAAAAGAAAGAGAGAGAAAAACAGAAGAGGCATCCAATTGAGAAGCTGCCACGTGGCGGAGAAGAAAAGAGAAAGGAAAAAGACAAAACAACGAAGAGGACAAAGGAGTTATATACAACATATAAATACTAAATATAAACAATATATTTAATTATATAAATGAATAATATGTATATAAATTATAAATAATTTAATAGTTAATTAATTTGTAAATTTTAATAAATTAGATAATATTATCAATAAAATAAATAAATAAGTAATATAAATAACATGAATAAAGGTATATTGTACAATTATACCAATACGGACCCAAAATCGTATTTTTCGCATTAACACTGATTTAGTGAAACTAGTATCATTTTATAGATAATTGAATAGTATAATTTTTGGAATTGAGTATGCCCAATTCAGAATTCATACAACCAAGTTATGAGGTCCGGAAAATTTAGGTAGTGGTTTTGAGGCTTCAGGTTTTATTGCTATTTTAGCTTAGTGATATTTTTATATACAATTTTAGAAGATTTTAGGAGAAGAAATTATTTTAATCAGATTCATGATTAATTATTAAAAATCCAAGAAGTTTCTATATATAGTACATATAGACAACGGGTCCCAAACGTCAAGACTCATTGATTTTATTAGAATATTTTTTTGAATATTTTTAATAAATAATATTAAGTCTAAGATGGATTTTAAAAGTAAGTTTGGTCTGTTTGGAGTTTTCTATAAATAGTTATGAACCTTGGAAGTCAGCTTTTGTGGCTTTTACGGTTCATTATGGTTAATTATTTTTAAATGGTATGATATTTTAATAAAATAATATATATTTTTGTGATCATTTTTTACAAAATAAGTATTTTGATTTGGAGTTTACTTAATGATAAATAAAATAGGTGAAACATTTACATTGTGTAAAATGTGTAATTTATATTTTTGTCCTTTATTTTCTTGGTATTTTTATAAGTTAGGATCCTTATCTCCTCTTACTTATTTATTTTGTCGTCCCGGTCAATATTGACCTACTCTCAGGGTTAGGATCAGTCTGTATTTATTTCATATCTACAACATTCTTTCTTTTATTTTTAATTTCCTTTTTATTTTTTTATTTTGGATAAAATGCTGTGTTAATTATATAATATTAACAATTGTGGTTAAAATGATAATGAGTTGAAATTAGTGGATATTTGCATGAATTTTACCAAGGATTTTAGCCAAAATGAAAAAAATAAAGGTGATGAATCATGGATTCATCATTACACAATACTTTACCTTTGCTAGTCCCTTAGCAAACACTTATTCTATAAATAAGTGCAAGCAAAAAGAAAAAGAAAAAGGAAAATAAAAGAACTTAGAACATGATTATTTCTTTAAACTGAATCTCACTTCGTCCAAAATTTGAAGCTTGGATTTAGACCTTTGGATCATTAGTGTGTTGAGACTATCATAATTCGGATTTAAGCCTCAAAAACTCTGAAGTTTCACAAATCCTTATCTAGATTCACCCCAACATCCAGCTCATATCCACCCATCCGTCACACAAAATTTTCAGCTTTGAAAGCAACTTGATTGTGTGTGAAAGGTTTTAGCTCTTCTTGCTTAGAGAAGTGAAGACACCGCCCATCCTAATTATACACTCCCATTGGACCCTCATCCAATAGCTCAACCTACAAGGAGGGGGTATTTCCTTCTAAGGTCAGGCCGTACTGTGTCCACAATCGAATATAAAAGAAGATAGAAAAATTGAGAAGAGAAATGAAGTGTGATCAGTGTAATCACATCTCCTGTGAAGCCTGGCCAGTTTAGCCAAGTCTTCACGAAGACATGCAGGCTTTTCTGAAGCTTGGACTATTGTGGTCATTTTTGGTATTTGGTGTATTCGGCTTCTTTTTGGTAGTAGTGATTTTTGCACTGCATAGGTCTTTTATGCCTTGACGGATATAGAATCTTTTCATTCCGCCCATTTTTTTGGTGTTTTAGAAAAAATGTGCCAGCATATCCTTCACTCATTCGAAGCTTTATTTCAACCCCAATCTCTCCCATCTTAAGATTTCATCACCGCCATACAAGGATGGAAACACACCACCGAAATGGGTTGCCCTTCGCAGCCCCATGCAAGTTGAGCTAAGTACAGAGTGCTTGAGTTCAAAATTGATTCAAATGGAGAAGAGTTAAACGGGTGACACCAGGTGTCCTACTTAAACACTTTCAAGTTGAATTCCGAACACGGTCTCATGGAACTCAAAGAAGTAAGTCTAAAAGACATGAAGAGTCTCAATTCCAGTTTCTAATAAAGTGTCTATAGAATTAAATGGGTTAAGGCCTAAACCAAGCTCCATCTCTTGGACTTAGATCCATTTGGTTCAAGCATCAGACTTGTTCTGAAAAATGCTAATGAATGCAACTATTTTTTATGAAGTGGATTTTTCGGATTAAACTTTTTATGTGATTTTTAAAGAATTTTGCAAATTTTTATTGAAATTTAAAACTCTTCAATTTTTATGGTCTTTTTGAAGGAGTTAGTGGATTACTTCAATTTACACAAATTTTTCAAAAATTTTATATCTTTTTATAAAGGATTTTATACAAGTTTTATATACAAAATTATACAGCTTTTATACTTTACAAGGATTTTGTTTACAAAATTTAACAGAGTATTTTACAACATTTTATATATTAAATTTTTAAAGTTTTTTATATAAATCATATTTATGGTTTTCTTACGGGTTTTAGAAACCCATAATATACACCCATACTTTTATAAAGCCTTATTATTAAAAATACAATAAAGTACGAGTTATAACTTCTAAAGTATATATAACATATATACACACAACATCCCTCACACTTAGCGTGAACTATATCCTCATAGTGACCAAAGAAGCGGCAAAGGAAGATATAACTCAGGCTAAGTATAGACCAATGAAAGAATCTATACTACAATGACTCAAAGAGTAACGAATGAAATAATGGAAGTCGATCATCTCCTCTATACTTAGGATTAAATGATCCTAAGAGTCAAGAGAATGTACATACTCAACGGCTCGCCTTGTCCCCCCTATACTTAGGGTAAAATATCTCTAAGTATAGAATCGAAGATCAAAAGATGATGGACAAGAGAGGGAGCATTCGATATAAAAATCGAGAATAATCAAAAGGGGAAATGAGCGATATTATCCCCCCTATACTTAGGGTAAAGCATACCCTAAGTATAGGCAACAACAAGGGTAATCAAACATGACAAATGACAAACACGGTGTCTACATCCCCTATACTTAGATAAAGCACATCTTAAGTATAGAAAAATTTTAGATGAACCTAAGGGTGTAAGGCAAATGGAAGTAGGAAAGAATAAAATCGAAAATATATACAAGTGTTTTTTGAAAATCAGGTATGAGATGCATAGTGTAAGAATGAAAATAGCATCTCATACAAATAGATGGGGGCAACTTCAACGGTCTGCGGTTCATGATCAAGAAAGGATTTCAACCACTGACTGTTGACTCGAAAGGTGGAATCAAATGACAACTCAGATATAGCAATGCTATCGTTGTCATATACCTTTCACACAAGATATGGGCCTTTCCATTTGCTCTAAAGTTTCCCTAGAAATAGCTTTAGTCTCACATCAAATAGTCATACTTTTTGATTCGACTCAAACTGCTTTGTGGCTGCTTTGAGAATCATGGCATTCTTTCATCCGCTCTTTGTAATGAAGTCTACTTGTGAAGGCTGCGTCACGTATCTCTTCTTGGATTCCAGTTCAATCTACCTCTGATCTCCTGAATCATCCAGGCCAAAGATAACTTCTTTCACTGCCCACAAGGATTTGTGCTTGATCTCCATGGGTAAGAGGCATGGCTAGCCATAAACGAGTCGAAAGGGAGGTGTACCCAATGGAGTTTTGAAGGATGTTCTATAGTCTCAAAGAATCGAGTCCAAAAGAATCGACCAATCTTTTTGATCTGGGGGAACAACCTTCTGCAAAATCGTCTTGATCTCCCTATTCGAGACCTCGGCTAGACCATTCGTCTGAAGATGATACAGAGTAGCACCCCGATGGTCTATACCGAACTCGTTAGTAAGTGCTCTTACCTTGTTGTTGATGAAGTGGCTTCCCCCGTCTGATATCAGAACACGAGGGACCACAAACCGCATGATGATATGATTTCTCAGAAACTTGCAAACCGTGTTCGCATCAGCGGCTCGGGCAGGAATAGCCTCTACCCAACAACTCACATAATCCACAGATAGAAGGATATACTCGAACCCTTGACTTTTGGGAAAAGTGTCCATAAAGTCGATACCCCATGCATCAAACACTTCACAAAAGTGAATCGGTTGCATCGGCATCATATCTCTATATCCACAAGTGCCTATTTTATGGTAGTCAGTACATCTCTTTACGAATGTGTGGGCCTCCGCAATGAGCATAGGCCACCAAAGGTCGGATTGGAGCACCTTTTGTGATGTCCTCTTCCCTGAATGGCATCCTCTAGCTTCTAATTGATGGAAATACATGAGGACACTCTGGTATTCCTCTTGTGGAATACACCGACGCCAGACGCAATACACTCCTTTATGATAAAGGATCGGATCTTCCCAATGGTAAGACTTGGCTTTCATGAGGAAAGTCTCAAGTCTCTGTCTGGATCAACCTTGGGGGTCTTTCTTAGAAACAAGAAGGTTCACAATGTTGACATACCATGGCACTGAGGCAATGACAAGAATCGCCTCGTCGGGGAAGGTCTCGGTGATTGGTTCATCAAACTCAGAAGTCTCGGGTGTTTTTAATCGGGAGAGGTGATCTGCCACCACATTCTTGACTCCAGGCTTATCCTTGATTTCGATGTCGAACTCCTGGAGTATAAGGATCCATCTGGTCAGACTCGGCTTGGAATCCTTCTTGTCCATTAGATAATTGATGGAGGTATGATCAATGAAGATTGTGATCTTTGATCCTATGATGTGGGATCTAAATTTGTCCAAGGAAAATACTACGACTGGCATCTCTTTCTCTATCACCCTGTAATTCCATTGTGCGGAATCCAAAGTTTTACTAGCGTAGTGTATGGTGAATGGAAGCCCATCCCTCCTCTGTCCAACATAGCCCCAATGGCAAAATTGGAGGCATCTGTCACGATCTCGAATGGGAGAGACCAATCGGGTGGCTGAAGGATAGGAGCCTCTACAATCATCTTCTTAAGAGTTTCGAATGGTGAGAGACACTTATCATCGATGATAAACTCGGTGTCTTTCATGAGAAGATCAAACAATGGTCGGACAATTTTGCTGAAATCTCTTATGACACGTCGGTAGAAACCGACATGCCCAAGGAAAGACCGTATCTGCTTCAGATTAGATGGTGGATCGAGTTTCTTAATGATATCTACCTTAGCTGAGTCCACCTCCATGCCTCGGTTGGAAATGATGTGACTAAGGACCGTCCCCTGAGTCATCATAAAATGACTCTTCTTCCAAAAAAGTACGAGGCTAACCTCCGTGCACCTCTAAAGCACGTGGTCTAGGCTAGAAATGCAGGAATCAAAATCATCAACAAAGATTGAGAAATCATCCATGAGGACCTCTGAGATATCTTCCACCATGTCCAGGAATATCGAAAGCATGCACCTCTGGAATGTAGCCAGAGCATTACATAGTCTAAATGGCATCCGTTTGAAAGCATACGTTCCGAATGGACAGGTGAATGTCGTCTTTTCTTGGTCTTATGGAGTAATGGACACTTGGTTATATCCCTAGTACCCGTCGAGAAAGCAATAATGGCTCTCCCTGGCTAACCGTTTGATGATCTAATTAATGAACGGTAGCGGGAAGTGGTCCTTCTTGATTGCCTGATTCAAACATCTGTAGTCCACGCAGACACACCAAGAAGTCAGTACTCGGGTAGCGATCTCCTCTCCCTCCTCGTTGATCACTCTAGTGATACCCATCTTCTTGGGTACCACATGCAAAGGACTAACCCATTTTGAGTCAGAGATGGGATAGAAAATTGACGTTCCACCACTTGGATATTTCCTTCATAACCACCTCTTGAAGATTCTGGTTCAGCCTATGCTGAGACTCACGAGATGGCTAGGCATCATCCTCTAGAAAGATGTGGTGGGAGCACAGGGCCGGACTAATCCCATGGAGATCAGTTACTGACCACCCGATCGCCTTGCAATACTTTTCAAGAATCTCCATCAGACAGGATTCCTAATCTTCGATCAGACTAGAAGAGATTATGACCGGAAATAGTTTAGATTCACCGGCAAGGAATCAGTATTTCATGCTCTGAGGCAACAATTGAAGTTTAGGGGGAGAAGGAATTGGAAGAGCGAGTTTGATTAGGACATGAGTATAGGCTACTAGATAAATATGCGTAAGCTCTGCCTGCTCTAACTCAGAAAGATCTGGAGACTGTTGGATATTATGTTCTGATTCGGTCTCCAAATTGGTTGTAGGCTCTGTAAATGGAGTCTGAAGTGATAGGAATTCGGCAAAGCTCTGCAAATCAACATCTTTGGAATCTGAATGAGTTGTTGTTGACCGACAGTTCTGATTGTTCACTTCTAACTCAGAGGGATAAATAATATATGAATGATCTGAAAAGGTATCAGACTCTTCTCCATCAAAATTCTCGCTATTAGGATCTAGGATTGTACTCTCCAATCTCCCATCCTCGGATATCTGAATCTCGACTTCGACTCAAGTTGTGATGAAAGATTGGGTATTAGGTTCGGCCCAGACGACCTCATCATCTGTTTATACAAAGTCATAATCCTGATGACTGTCAGGTTCGTCATCAGATGCTCGCTCTGATTGAGCTAATTTAGAATTCTGGTCTTGGATCGACTCTATATGTGTACTTTCATCCTGGACGTGAAAGTACATCTTCCTGTTTCCTTAGTCAGAAACAACCTTTGTTGTTGCCAGAAAAAGTCGTCCTATTATGATCGGGGTATCAGTCACGTATTTAGGGACTGCCATGTCCAACACGATGAACTCCACAGGGAATTGCAAACCTTGAATGGTGAGGATAACATCTTCGATTAAACTCGTAGGCCTCTTAACCGATCTATCAACAAACTGCAAGACCATTCAACTTGGTGGAAGAGGACCAAACTTTGACTTATCGAGTAAGGAAGAAGGAAGGATATTAATCGAAGATCCGTTATCTAATAAAGCCCGATCAAAAGTCTGATCGAGGATCTCACATCTGACATACGATGCTCCCATATTTGATCTCTTGGCTGGGAGTCGATTTTGAATAGTATGACAGGTTTCCTTGGTCAGCACATGGATTCTAGAATAGTGATTGTATTCTGCAAAAGAGGGATGTGTGCCAAGGCTTCCGAAAGAGTGAGTTGGATCGTAAACTTGTCGAGCATCTCTTTCATTAGATCATTCATTTGGATATTTTTGGTTTTTTCTTTTTCATCGCCTTTTCCTAAGTAGAGTACTTTGGGAAAAGGAATATGTAAATCCTAGTTAGTATGTACAATGGGAGGATCAGAAGAAGTAGAAGGATTTTTTTTGAAAAATGGGGACTTGCTTTTTTCGAGTATCAGATGGATAAAGATATTAATCAACTACATTTTTATTTCTTTTTCGAGTTCTTCTCTCTTGTACATTTTTTGTGATTTTCTCTCATCATCATCAGATATAAAGAAAGGTAAAGCATCTACGTCAGCATTCGACTCTGGTTGCTCTTCAGACTTGGTGGCTTCAACACCACCATCTTCATCGTCAAAGGGTGAGGCTTCAATACTGCCATCACTGTCTTCTACATGCTCACATATGTTATCCAGAGTATCCTCCTCGAGCCTAGTAGAGTCTTCGCCCACTGGCATCCTACCACTCCTAAGAGAAATAAAATCAACGTCATCATAGTAAAGATAGTCATCAAAAAATACCTGTGACTGGAGGGTGGGCTCGGTCAAATCTACCTGCTCTGACTTTCGCTTCAGATTATTCAGATTAGACTCTTTCTGAGCAGGCAAGGCGGACTTCCCTTTGAGCAGATAAGTGACATGAGTTTTGAACTCATTTATTTCTCGCCTAAAAGATGGCTGCTAATACTTGATCAGGTTGGAGAGATAGTCTAATGCTGGGTTATCATGGAAAGGCCCATGAAACTCAAACGAGTCGCCTCGATGATACTGAGGTTGCTACGGAGTTGGCTGCTGTTGATATTGAGACTGGTATGTGCTATGCCTCCACTGAGGTTGCTGATACTGACGAGGACCGGAATGTTGCTGATGTTCTCTGCTCTGCCCCATTGGTGCCTGTGGTTACTGCTGGGAAGTGGCACCTTCTATTTACCAACAGAAACTAAGGTGATCGTGACGGATCCCTGGTTGCTGCGGCCGGTTCTACCATATCCCATTGACTTGTGTCAATGGTTCGTGCATCTCAGAGTATGCTGGGTAATAGATGCCAAGGGCTGATCGCTCTGATACACCAGCATCTGAGTGTTAGATGATGGCGTCTGCTGAAGTTGCGGGTACACCGAGGGTTGATGAGTAGGCTCAGAATGTACATGGTAGATGTGTTGTACTGGAGGCCTCGAAAGTATGCCTCGATCTCAGCTACCTGAGTCACCTTGTGATCTGAAAGACATGTTAGAGTCTGCTTGTATCTCTTGAAGGTACATAATCTGTGTCTTTAGATCACTCAGTTATCCCTCAAGCTCGACAATCTTATCGAGCTTTTCTAAATTTTGGCATTTTTTCTCAATAATTTTCATACGGTCCAGCTTCCGACAAATGATCCCCATATCAGCTGATGAGGATTTGATCGGAATCGAGATGGCAGAAGACATATTCCCTTCAATCTGTGCCACTCAGGAATGCTGGTGATAAGTAGGTGTCTTCGTTTGATTGTAAACATGAGTCTGGGACATCGTGGTATAGTTCTCTGCCGTTTTCTCGTAAAAAGTCCAGACTCGGTTTTTGTGCATCGAGAAATAAGATCCACCACAAGCTGCATTTACCATTCCCTGTAACTCTGGTGTCATCCCACTGAAGAAACTCTATGCAAGAGTTGGCTTGGGACACCGATCAATGAGCTCTCAAAAATGATCCCATGCCTCGTGGAACTGCTCGTTTCCGATCATGGTAAAATTACTGATCATAGATCTAGCAGCATTCATTCGACCGAGGGGGTAATAGTTATTCAAATATACGATTCTCAGCTCCTCCCACATCAAAACATATATCCCTAGGTGTTTCAGCCTATAGGTTGCTCAATTTACGAGGGATAAATGAAAAACGATTAACTTGATCGTATCCTTGTTCACATGCGCATCATGCACTGTACTACAGATCAGCTCAAACTCCTGAAGGTGCAGGTGTAGCTCCTCAGTAGAAAGCCCATGAAACTTGGACAATATCTGGATTGTCTGAGGTCGGAACTCAAAGTTCTCGTGAATAATAGGGAGATGGATTATACAGTATTCACGAAAATTAGGGTCATCAAAAATCACCTAGTCTCAGCCAGTATGGGAGTAAGTACGGACCATTTCGGGCTACCCGTGTTATTTGAGGACGGAGCCTTACGCATTTTCCATTAAACCTCCAACTCTTCTAAGTAAGCTCGGACCGTTTCCGGTTATCCGAGCGTATCCACTGAATATAAGTTGATTAAAAGCTTGAACTAAGTAATACTTTGAAAAAAGCCCAGATTTCTGGCTCTACCTTAGGGGTCATCTCTCATTCACTGAATATGGAGAGTGTACCAGCGATGCAATTTTGAGGGTTGCTCTCCCCAAGACAAGCGGAGTCCTTGCGTTTATTTTAAGTCTCGCTTTCTCCTGCGGCTCCGTGCAGAAGGGAGCCGCTTCCGAATCCCGAGGTTGCGCCGACTCCTCGAAAGTTGCCTCCTCGATCCTCGGGCCCTCGCAAGAAAGAAGACAAGTGTCACAGACCAGGTTATTTTATAAACAATGTCAGAAAAATATATAAACAAATCTATACAGAAAACCACGAAAAAGAAAGCCGCAGAAAAATCTGACTACTAAGCCGTGCTCCCCGGCAACGGCGCCATTCTGATGACGTACCTGATCACTCGGGTAAAAGGTGATCAAGGGTCATTGCGACCCAAGTAACCAAGCGCAGTCCATCAAAAAAAATAGACCACCAAAATCGAATAAAAATCAATCAAGCACAAGAAGCGGTCTCGCTATTATATTAACCTGGTATAGCGATCAAGGTCGAACACAAGGAGCACGTGATGGCCTTGCAGCCTACGAAGTAGTCTAAAAAGGAATAAAATAAGAGAAAATGTATTTTTGGTGGATTTTTGGGGTTTTTATATTTTTGTGGATTTTTAAATGAATTAAGAAAACAAAGAAGGCAATAAGGCAACCATCTTCAAGCAATTATTAAGGAACTCAAAAATCAATCAAAAATTCAAATGTTTTTATGATTTTTATTTTTTTACTATTTTTGGTTAATTTCTGGTAATTTTCTGATTTTTATTGAATTTTCTAAAAATCAAACAAGACAGAAATATGAAGGTGTTGTCCAGTCAGACTTGGAGGGCCAATATAAAATAGATAAGGGCCCTATCAAGATCTGAAGGTAATTTTCCTAAAAACTAGAAAGTCTAAGGAAAATTTGGGCACTAGAATTATTATTTTTGGATTTTTAAATTAATTATTAGAATTTTTATAGGGTTTTTAGTGTTTTGTATTTTTTAAGGGTTTTCTATATCCAAAAATGACCAAAATTGGTCAGGAAATCAAACAAGGTAAAACAACTACTGTCTTTTTTTGTGAAGTTTAGAGGTATTTTAATATTTTTTTGTGAATTTTCAATTCAGACATTAAAGAAAAAGCTTGTTTTTGAATTTTTAAAAATAGTAAATGAAATAAAAAATGTCTCCAAAAATAGGAGAAAATTTTACACTATGGCAGGAGCCATGTATCCAATTTTCATCACATTTGGAGTTGGTTTGATATTTTATTAAAAATAAAAACCTAGGTATAGTGCACAGGGACCTGTACGCAAATACAAGAAGTTCCAGGGGGTCCGGTGCAAAAATTCCAAGAAAACACGCGTGAGGCGCGTGACTTGGGCACTCAGGGACCTAATTGCAAAGAAACCAAGGTTTCTGGACTAGTTAATAACAAGTATTAAAAGTCCAGGTACCTTAGTGTAAAATACCCAAAATATAACGCACATGCACAAATTCACACGCACAGGGGTATATCTGCAATTAACTAAAAAGTTTCGTTCATTCATTAACACCCTAGAAATACAAGCTTAAACACGCAAATATCCCAACAAAACACGTGTCGATGCACGTGATCTACTACACACAGGGGCTTACATGTAAAGGCAAGAAATAACAGGGTCTAAAGTGCAATTTACCTAACGGAAATAAACTATCTAAAGTATTTACAGGACTAAAACTAAACTACTCAGAAACTAAGGGCCTAAGGGGATATTTATCCTTTATTAAGTAGACCGTCAGATGGGCTCCACGTGTGCAATCAGACGGCCGGGGAAGGGTGGCGCCCAACGCTGGGGTCTTCGATGCTGATCGACGGCTGGGACCTCGCCACGTGGTAGATCGGATGACAGGGGAGGCCACTGTGGCTAAGCCTCGCTGAGCCGACGGTCTGGATCGCTCCTCCAAGGAACGAGTGCTGCTGATGGCTCCTCAGATGGACGGTGGAGATGCAAACTGGAGCTAGGAGACGATCCGACGGTATCTGGAGGTCGAGGAAGAACTGATGGCTGGCGACCTTCGCCGGCTCGCTGCGTGCGCTCCCGGCCTCCTCGCGGGCCACTGATGATCGGAGAAGAAGCTCCTTGGCTTCCCGCGTCGACTGGTACCCTCCGATGGCTCGACTGAGCTCTGAGGAGCTCAGGCGAGTCCGGCGGAGGTTAAGCTGCTGCACCTGGATGTTGAAGCCCTCAGATGGGCTTCCTGGGACCTGCAAAGATGGGCAACAGACTCGCGGGTCGAGGGCAAGTTGCCTCGACCCTGTAAGCGGTGGTGGATATGAGCGGTGCGGCGAGATGGTCGAGGTCCGGCGATGCGACGGCGGAGGAGCTCAAGACCCTAGCTCCTGTGCGAACTGGGTTGAGTGGATGGGCGAAGAACGTGCGCGGGGAGAAGGCGGATGTGATGGGGTGGTCCGATGATCGAGACTAAGGCGGAGGTGGGCGAAATCGAAGGTGAACAGCGATCGGGTGATTTGGGGCAAAATCGAAATTAAAGAAAAGGCAAGGAAACTAAGGCTACCTGGGTGGACCAATCGACTGGGCGTGAGCTCTGGAAGCTCTGGGTCATTGCCTCATGGGTCGTCGAGGCCCGAGGCTCGAGCTCTTCCTTCAGGCGGAGCACGGCGGCGCGAAGACGCCGGATCTGAGGTCTTCACACTCCTGCCTCGCTGCTACACCACCGACGGCGAGCTGTCACTCTCGCAAGGATGATGGAGGTCACTGGTTGGAGAAATGACGAGCCAAAGATGCGGAAATGGGAGGCGGAGCTTGAGATTTATATTGCCATGCGTCCGGCTAAAAACGATCGGGTAGAGTAGCTCAGAGCGTGGACCCCGATGCGGGCATCCCGGCAAGGGTGTCGGATCTGGCAAGGACAATTAGGACCCTGGGTTTGGGTGAGAGATGATCGGGTCTGGACGCTAAAATGTGGAGAAATCGGGTCGGACGTCTAGAACCCGTGGGAAGTTGTCCACAGGGGGGAGTTGACCGGGCGGTCAACATCCCCGTGGACCAATGAGAATCAGCCACCTGGAAATGATTTGAAAATTAAATTAAAAATAGCAAATGGCTGAATTATAAAAAACTTAAAATATGAAAAATATTTGTTTTAATTTTTTCTATTTTTTGTGATTTTTAATTATTTTTTGAAATAAAAATAGGGTATTTACATAATAGGGCTATATATAGGTATATATACAATATAGGTTTTTGATTTTTGATTTTTAATTAGTTATTTTTGTGCATTTTTATTCCTATTTTATATTTTATTTATTTATAGCATAAAATTAGGAATAAATAGGTATTTTTATTTTATTTTTATTATTTATATACAAAGGTGAAATAAATAGATATATACATCTATGTACATGATATATTTACAATATTCTTTTTGGTTTTTAATTTTGTTCTTTTTATTTTGTTTTTGTTTTTGTTATTTTTATTTTATTTATTTACAACATAAAAGATAAAATATATACAAATTTTATGGAAATTTATTTTATTTATTTATAGGGTGAAGTAAATATAGGAGTGGGTGTATGTACAAGGTGAATATGTACAAAGAATATTTTTCTTTTGAATTTTTCTATTTTTGCTTTGATTTTTGTATTATCAAATATATACAATATATACAAGCCACTTTTATTGAATTTTTGGAGGAAAATATTTTTGTTGTATTTACAGGTGTATTTACACACATGAGCCCCTATCTCCCTCTACTTTGGCTTTTATGCGGTCAGGCCCATGCTGAGCCCTCCCTTGGGATTAG
Source organism: Ottelia alismoides (assembly GCA_037367405.1). Taxonomy (NCBI): domain Eukaryota; kingdom Viridiplantae; phylum Streptophyta; class Magnoliopsida; order Alismatales; family Hydrocharitaceae; genus Ottelia; species Ottelia alismoides. The sequence continues at coordinate 171,753 of JAZKJV010002475.1, read as the reverse complement.
GTTGCTCAATATTTATTCTAAATATTTCCCTCTTTTTCTTTTGTCTCTTTATTTTTTATTTTTGCACAAAAACATGCTAATTATTAAACTTTATACACTGCATGCTTTTAGTAATTATTTGAATTTACATGAATATACATGTATTTGCAAAGGTTTTTGTAGCTAAAATATAAGAATAAAGAGTGATGAATGGGTATTCATCACTCCCCCAAGAGTACAACCTGGTGAAACAGACCTCGAGAAGAAGAAAGGGAGGCACAAGTCGGGATACCCTGAAGGGGCACCTTCCTACGAATAAATTTTTTTATATTACAAAAAAATACAAGAAATTCGGCTTTACGGTTCTGTCTCGCACAATTCAACCTGTATTGCACAACTCAAAAACAAAAGCCGTGAGGTTAGAAAATCAGATGGCGAAAATAGAAAACCCTAAACCTAGGTTTACGGCTACCTGATGAATCCCAATTCATCACTCTTTATTGCTTTATTTAAGTTAGAAACTTTGGCAAAATACCATGTAAATACCTGTAAATAGCACAAATTATCAAAACACATGCATCATGTAAATATGCATTATTTGCAAATTTTTGTATGAAAACAAAGGAATAAATAAACACAAGAAAAATAGGGAAATATTTAAAATAAATATTGAGTGATCTAATTCCAAGGGAGGGCTCAACATGAGCCTGAACGCAAAAGAATCCAAGTAGAGAAAGATAAGGTCAGTCATACTTGTGCATAACCCTATGTATATAAATAATTTTATTTTCCTTAAAATAAAAAAGTGTTTCTTATATTGTGTACATATTTATAAAAATAAAATAAAAATCAAAAAAATAAAAAGAATAAAATCCATTTCCCACCTTGTATATATACCATGTACATATGTATATAGATCTATTTATTTAACCCATGTAAATAAATCATAAAAATAAAATAAAATACCTTTTTATTCCAAATTTTATGTTGTAAATAAATAAAATATAAAATTAAAATAATTGTGCAAAAATAAACAATAACAAAATAAAAATTAAAAATACATATGTATATATACCTATATATAATAATATAATGTAAATATGTTATTTATTTTTTAAAAAATAAATAAAAATCACGAAAAAATAATTTGAAAATAATAAACATATTTCATGTTTAAACTTTTCTGAAATAAAATCGTTTACAAATTTAAAATGAATTTCCAAATATTTAATAAATGGTGGCTTCTGATTGGTCCACGGGGGATGTTGACCCCCGGTCAACTCTCCCCCCTGGACCACTCGACCTGGATCCCTGCGCCCCGACCCGATTACTCAGATTTTTCGCTAGTTGATCCGCCTCTCATTCGCCTAAACCCCACACTCCATTTGACTCTCGTTGATCCGAGACCCTCGCCCGATCAGCTGCCTAAGGGTCCGTGCTTCACCGTGCCCTGCCCGACCCCTTCTTTGCCGGATCTTCACCACTATAAGTTCTGAGCTCGGCCGACTTTTCAATCCATCTTTGGCCTCGCCATCCCAGGACCTCCATTCCCCTCCCTAGAGTGGCAGCTATCGGAGGAGAGTGTCGCAGCGAGGAGTAGGCAGCCCTAGCCACTGATCCAGCGACTTGCACCGTCGTGCTCCGCCACCGAGCGAGCCGAGCCTCTAGCCCCGACGAGCCATCGAAGCAAAGATCCCCGGAGCTTCCTGAGCCCCAGCCCAGTCGATTGCAGCCATCAGGTATCCCCGATTCACCTTAGGTTAGGCTAATTTCCGATTCACCCATTTTTCGCCGCCGGCCTTCATCGGCTGATTCACCTCACTCTGTTCACCGATTCAATCATCCGACCTTCAATTCACATTCACGAGACTCCTCTCCATATTCTACACCCCTCCAATCAACCTGACTCACCCCGGAGCAGGAACTCAGGTCCCCATCTTGTCTCCTCGCTGGAGACCTCCGCCCCACATCATTTGATCATCCATTCCACCGCTCACCGGGTCGAGGCACTTTGCCCTCGACCCAGGAGTCATTCTGTGCATCTTTCAGGTTGAAAGGCCCCCATCTGGGGGTCCAAACATTCAGGTAAAAGAGTTCTTGGAGGACCTTCAGCCACCGTCAGATCGAGACCCCCGCCCTAGATTAGATCGTTACCGTCCATCTGCGGGAGGTCTCCAGCCGTTGATCCATCTGAGGGTCGCGTGCAGCCGTCGGATCGAGCCCAAGATTGCATCTGGAGCGTCGATCATCGAAGGGGTATCCGCAGCTCTCCACCGTCCGATCAACACGTGGACCCCCCTCGACCGTCGATCATTAATAAAGGGGTAATTTCACTTAGGCCCCTTTGTTTATCCCATTTATAATTTAGTCCTGTAAATATTTGTAGTTGTTTTTATTTTGGACAATTTGCATCTGAGACTCTATGTTTGTTTTATTTGCATTTTAGTCCCTGTCTACGTGGAACACATGCATAGTCACGTGCTATTTTGGACATTTTGCATGTATGGGCTTGGGGTTTGATTATGTTATGAAATGAAATTCAATTTCTGAAATTTACATTTATACCCCCGTGCGTGGTTTTAATTGAACATGTGCTGATTGTTTGGGATTTTTACGCTTTTTACCCTAAGGTTTTCGCACATGTTATCATTGAGCCCCTGGAACTATGTTTTCTTACATTTAGGTCCCTGTATGCTGTAGCTATTTTATTTGTTGGATAAAATAGCAAATAAACTCCAAATCGAGTGAAATTTGGATGCGTGGCTCCCGCCACTGTGTAAAAATTTGAATATTTTTTTGGGATATTCTATTTGCTTTTTACTATTTTTAAAAATTCAAAAACACCTATTTTTCTTACTGTTTGGAAAAGAAAATCAAAGAAAAATATAAAAACTTTTCTCAAAATTCTAAAAAAATTAGGATAGCTAGATTTGTTGTTTTCTACTTTCTATCCAATTTTTAGCTCATTTGGATTTATAAAACCCATAAAAATTGAAAAACCCTAAAAATCTTAGAAAAATCATTAAAAATTCTATAAAATTCAAAAAATGAAAACTCTTTTTCTATAGCTTAGTTTTTGTATTGTTCATAAAAATTGCCACCAAATTTTTATAGGACCATTATATATTTTTAGTTGGCCTTTCAAATCTGACTGTATAATTTGTCATTGTTTTCCTCCTTCTTGATTTTTATAAAATCAACTAAAAATTATAAAATCCCCATAAAATCACCAAAATACTAAAAAACATAAAAAATATAGAAACAATTTTATTTGAATTTTTTGAGTATTTTTGTGTGTTTAAATAAATTGTTGAACTTGCTTGTTTATACATTTTCTTATAATTGCTTATATAATTAAAAACATAAAAAAATAAAAAAATTAAAATCCACCAAAAAACATTTTTATTCTTTTTTATCTTTTTAGACTACTTCGTAGGTTGTCTCGGCCATCCTGTGCTCTTTGTGTTCGACCCTGGTAGCTATACCAGGTAAAATAAAATAGCGAGACCGCTATTTGATTTCATTGTTTTTTCCTTATATTTGGTGGTCTTGCATTTTTTTGTTGACCGATTTTCTCGATCCGGGTTGCAACAACCCGAGAGTGATCTCTACCTTACCTTGATCTTGGTTTCACGGATTTTTCGGTCAACACTACCATAGCACTGCCTCCCCAGCAAGAGCGCCATTTGAGAAACCAGCACCCGATCATCTTCTGAACTCCTACAAAAGAGATAGAAATAATTCACGATCATTGTATTGACTAGGTGAGTTTTTGGAGAAAAGATTAATCCTTGGTTAATCTTCTTTTTTATTTATACTCCTAAACTTAAGTGTATAGCGGTTAAGCACGGGAGTGTCAAACTCAGGGAGGCAAATTGTTAGAAACTAGAGAAATGTTTTGATTTGATTTTTATTGATTTTTATATTTTTTGTGAATTTTATGTATTTTGTATTTTTTATTATTTTAGAAAATGTTTTAAAATTTTTATTTTGTTATTTTTATGTTGTATTTTGTTTTACTATTTTATGGATGTTTAAAGAGGTTTTTAGGATTTTTATGGATTTTGGTTTATTTTTAATGTTGAAAATTGAGTTTTTAATGTAAATAGATTTTATTTTTGATTTTTAATGGAGTAAGCAAGGTGAAAATATTTTTATTTTTTTTAATGGAAAGTGTGCGAAATATATTTGAAATGATATGCTATGTGTTTTTAGGTGATTCTTCTTTATTTAGGTATGAATTTTTGAAATTTTGATGAATTTTCTATTTTTTTATTAATTTTAATATGCAATTTTTATTTTATTTTTAAATTTATAGGTAGAATACAATAAAATCTATTACAGATAATTTTTATTTTTTTAAAGTGTTTTTATATATTTTTTTATGACTTTTGAAAAATTTTATTATATATATTTTTATTGTTTTAATGATTTATTTATAATAGAAAATATTTTTATTCTTTTTCAAAAAATGATTATATACTATATATAATGCAAAATAAGATAATAATCCGTATTTTTATTATATTTTTATGTTTTGGGTTTTATTTATTTTGTAGATGGCATGCAAAGTTATTAATATACAACTATAGGGTCTGTTTTTCTAATTTCTGGAAAATGTAGGGGTATGGGTGTAATTTATAGAACACTGAAGGAGCGTTGCACAAATTGTCAAGGGGGACACAACGATTCACGTGCAACTCACTGGAGAGGTTTCTCCTATAAATAGCATACGCTATAGGGGTCCTACACGTAAAAGTCCATGTTCCACGTGATCTGCGCGAGCTGCTTCTAGACCTGGACCAGGCAACGACACCATTCTGACTTCTAAGCCGTGCTCCCCGACAACGGCACCATTCTGATGATTGGCCAGGCAACTCGGGTTAAGTGGTATCTAAGGGTCATTGTGACCCAAATCATAAGGCATGGTCAATCAAGAAAAATAAGACCAAAGTGAAAACAATCACAAGCACGAAATCAAATGTAAGCTGTCTCTGCTTTTTATTTAACCTGGTATAGCGACCAGGGTTGAACACAAGGAGGACAGAAATAAACGAAGTAGTCGAAATCATAAAATTAAAATTAATTTTTATTTATTTTTGTTCTGTTTTGCAAATTTTTATATTATTCAAAATAGGGACCATACACACAAAAGCTCAGGTACAAGGGAGCCTTCACAATTTTTATTTAGGCTAAAAATACATAAAATTCAAAAATAGAAATATTTTTATGTTTTTAAAATATGCAAGTTTTTTTGATAATTTTGGGTCTTTTTCAAATTTTTGTTTGATTTTATAAAAATGAAAAAAACACAAAACCGCAAGGCACTGTACATCACTGTCGAAAAGATAAATATAAAATGTTTAAATTGACCAAATGTCCTGACTGCAATTTTTATGCTAAAGTAAATAAAAAAACCTAACTACAGAACCTAAAATCTTAACTTTTTGGTTTTTGTAGAATTTTTAATGGTTTTTATAAGATTTTTAGTCTTTTACGATTTTTAGGGTTTTCATAAAAGATAATGACACCAAAATAATATCGAAGAAAGAAAACACTAAAATAATCAAATAAAAATTTTATGGAATTGTTGAGACTATTTTTATATTTTTTTGTATTTTATAAAATAGACATACATGTTTTTATAGTTTTTTCATTTGTAGAAGATATCAAACAAAATTAAACCAAGCCACAAAAATCACCAAAAATATTAGACATTAGCAGGAGATAATAATAATAATTTTTGTGGAATTTTTGGAGTTGATTTAATAATTATTTGATTAAAAACAACACATAGCATATAGAGACCTTTTTGCAATTACTAGAAAGTTTCTAGGTCAAAGTATAACAGTTGTAAGCAGTGCAGGACTATCTTTGTAATTTAACCACTACACATGCAAATACACCAAAGTTTCTACTCAAAGCGTAACAATAAAAAACACAAGGGCATACACACAAATACACCATATGAGCACCTGAGACTGCACGTGAGTCTGATTTGGAGGGACTAAAATGCAAATGTTAAAAACTGGAAGTCCAAATTTCATATCATTCAAACTATAACTTTATTTGGGGGACCAAATAACTACGTGAGAAAGTACGAGGGTAAAAGTGAGATATACCCATGCTAGGGCATGTGGCGCATGCAGGAGTGATCGTGGACGTACGACTCTGATCTTTGCTGGAGCAGATCTGACGGTGCATGGAATGTCCCCCCCCTACGTGCAGTCAGATGTGCCAGGAGGGGTCAGATCTGATGATTGTAAAGTTGCAATAGTCGGCAGCTGAGATCTAATCTGGTGGATGAAGGTCGATCCGACGGTGGGCGAAGGCGGAGGAAGAATAACTCCTGGGTGAGCTTCGATCGGCGACAGGAGAAAATCCACAAGGCCGATGAGCTTGCCAAGAAGAGCAGGAGCTTCGTGAAGGTGATCCGCGTATGGTAGCAAGCTCCGATGCGAAGGGTAACGGTCAGATGACCGATGTGGTGGAGGTGCGTCGGGAGCTGCTCCGCTTGGGTAGTCGAGGGTCGAATGAGGGTCTTCCATACATTCCAGGACCTGCAATGAGTACACCGCTCGGAGGCGTATCTCAGGCAATGGTTATCGCTGGGCAAATCACAGAGAAATGAGAGTGAATGGAGGTTGACTCCCGGCGAGGGTGAAGAAGTGGAGTCGCGTCCCTAATCCCTACTAGAGGGTCGAGCCTAAGGGTGATCTAGCTATGGTGCGAAGGTGAGTGTGCACAAGGGATTCGATCGATATGGAGATGAGGGTGAGATGAAGCTCCGACGACCGAGGCAGAGCTGATGAACGTGCAGCACTGCTGGGAGAAAAGACGAAATCGAAAGGTGAAAGGAAGGGGATAGAAGGGATGCCTGAAGGTCTGGGAGGAATCCTGAGCTTTAGGTGAAGGTGGGCAACGAGGTATTGGCCTCAACCTCGCCGCGGAAGGCGGGAAGGCTAGACACGGCGGAGCTCCAGCCACGTAGATTGAGCGTCGTGAATACACCGCCAACCTGAAGTGTCACTCAACCTGAGGTGTCTAAGGGTGGAAGGAGGGGCGAGGCACGAGCTGCGGCACTAGGAGGGTGGAGGAGATGCTTTATAGGCTTCCCAGGGGTGTGAAAGAATAAGGCAAAGGCGAGCAACCCTAGGAAGATTCGTGCCTTTGTAGGGATTCACGAAGATGTTGGATCTCAGGAGGAGGTGCGGGCGAAGATTCGGATCAAAAGGAGACTCGACCCGACTGGGAAAAAGGGAAGAACAAGCTCCGACGAGAAGGCTCAGATCGGGTCAAGCCTGGAAGAGGTCGTTGAGCAGAGTCAACAAAATTACGTAGACCAATTAGAGAATTTGAATGTAAAAAATACTTACAAATTTAATAAAAAATAATAAATGATTTTAAATCAAAAAGTTTTCAAAATAAGAAATATTTGTTATTTTTCTAGAAATTTTCTTGTGATTTTTATTTTTTTTTACAAAAAATAAATTAATCTCTATACTGTATACTGTATTATATACATGTCTAATATACCTATGTATTTTCTACAATAATTTTTATTTTGTTATTTTTACATAAATACCCCCATTTTGTATTTTATTTATTTACAACATAATTTTTGGAGTCTAAAATAAATTTTTATTTTATTTTCTTCATTCTACATGTGTATAATAAATAGAGAGTGGAGAATATATACATGTATTTTGTACAAGTTGGAGAAGATTTTATTTTAATTTTTATTTTATTTTTAAGATTTTTTGTTTTTGTTTTAGGACTATATACAAGGATGTAAAAAGAACATATTATTTTTATTTTATCCAAAAAAATATTTACAAATATAAATGATATATACAATATAGATCTAGGCCTTATCTCCCTCTACTTATTTTATTTGGCGACAATGTTTGACCTTCTCTTGGGGTTCGGATCACCCTATATTTATTCTAAATACCTCCTTCCTTTTTCTTTTTCTTTATTCTTTTATTGTTAACACATGACAAATACATGCTAAATATATATTGTTAACACATGCATGCCAGATGCTAACTTATTGTATTTACACTCATTCACATGATGCTTTGCCAAGATAAATAGCTAAGATAAAAGAATAAAGAGTGAGGATCAGAGATTCGTCAGGGTCTACCTTATCACATCCTCCTTCCAATGAACCTGACCACCCCATTCCCTTTCTTCCGCCACTACAATGAAGGAACCCACCGGACCTCCATGTTCTCCACCTCTTTAGGTCTCCATCTCGCTCATAGTCGTCACGCATGCACCGCTTCGGTTATTCATTAACCCATCTTACATGTTTCTCATTTAATGATCGAATATTGGGCGGGGATACATTCTAGAGATCCGCCTCTAGCAAGCGAACATCATCCACTTCCAGAGGGTTCCAATCTTCCTTCACCACCAGAGCTTCTTTTCCATCCACCTAGGAGTATTCTCGGATCAGTGCTGACAGACAAAAGTGGAAGAGCTACGAGGAGTACAAGGAGCTACAATTTTCATTGGGCGACATCCTCCTGGCATTCATTCAACGATGATAGACATGCCACGTCTCCCACCCAAAGTGTAGAGGCTCATTGGGACCGACCCTTGCCCGAGTCTCCTCGGGCCATCCATGTGGCTCATGGCACTTGCATCAGCCCAAACCTTCGCCAAAGCCTCCACCCATGTGCATGACATGTTGATCAGGAAATATTACAACAAAACCCTTTATCTTCTCCAAATTGTATTTAGGTCCAGATCGTACATGGCATGCTTGGGAATTTTATACAAGGGCCTTATCGATTTTGCAAAATTACAAAATGGTCCCTGCACATTGGGTAAATTAAAGGGAAGGCTTGCCAGGTTTCTACATTTGCAAAAATACACTCTCAACACCTATTTACAAAGTTTTGTATATATTTCTTGCATATTTTTCTTTCATTTATGTCATGTACTAAAATACTTATATCGTGAGCATATGAACTCGTTTTAAAGGATTTCAATTTCATCTATCTAACGAAATATTTAGTTTTATGATTTGATGCTTGGAATAGAATATTTTTATCTAAGATATATTGTATAATCTTGCTTGCTTATTTAAATGCATGAATTAAAATTGGTGCTATGCTCATACATTAAATGCTAATGAAATTAATCTCATAACTCATGCTCAAACTGATCATTTAGGAGTATACTAATGTAAATAATGTTGTTTGCATTTCTTGGTATACTGTTGCATTACATAACCTTATTCAACTTGCATGAAATTCATAAAAAATGCATCATGTAACATGCATCTTGTTTTGCATGGTATGTTGACCTAGATTGAATATTAATCACTAAACCTAGATATTAGAGTCTGATAAATCAATTAGATAGCTCAAGTCCTTGAGTTCAACTCTAGGCTTGCCCAGGTTTAAAAAATAATAAAAATAGAGCCCTTCTTCGTAGAGGTACTTCATGATCGATTTCTGATGTAATACATATCTGATCATGCTACAGCTCGACTATATTAATGTAGCCAAATAGCCGTTCATCAACTTCATATTTCACAAACCTATTCACCCTCCTATTGACACATATCTGTCATTTAGGCATCAATCTGGTGGTTGGTCTGAAATGAGAGATGTTCGAAAACATTCCTTGGTACTTCTCCTCTCCCCCTCAAATTACTAAGGAAGCCTCCCTTCTCATATCTCACTCCTCTTACCCTACTCAATCCTGGTCTTGTTATATTACATGGGGCTTTAAAATCTTATTTTGTTATTCAATGACTTATAAATGCAACTAAGAACCCATCAGCTCAATGAGTCCCCGCCCTTGTACCTGCTACCAACATGGGGGGAAGAAGTGTCCTATCGAGCCTCATCGTGCCTCACCATGTTGCACTCCTAATGCAGATATGAAGATCTAACCTCCTTTTTTTGTTGTTTAAAGACATTAGCCCTCCCCCCACTCCTCTCACTACAAGGAAAACAAGTTGTGGCTACGGAACTATACCCACAGATATGGGGTTTGTGACCACAGAATTAGGCTCTGACCACAACACGTCGTGGCCAGTAGCCGTAGCCACAAGTCTCGTCGCGAGAGTTCTCTAACCACGATTATGTTGTGGCCACTACAAGTGACCACAGAACTTGTCGTGGCCACAACTCTTGTATGAAGACTTTGGCCACGGATTGTACCTACGAGAAACTAGTGGCCACGGAATTATCATGGCCACAAGTTTCCATAGCCACATTCCGTGGTCACAACTCATTTTTCTTGTAGTGTCTCCCCCTCGTGATACTCGTTGGTTGTACTAAATTCCAAGGCAACAATGAGTTCCATTGTTTGTTGGCCCTTTTGGGTGGGCTTGTACGGTTGCCCCAAGCTTTTTTCTCGATGAATAGAATATGATCTTTTATCTAAAAAACTTAATCACAAAAAAAGTACACCATTATCTACCTTGAAATCGGTAATTTTTTGATATGGACATGATTGTTTTCTGCTGCAAACGATCTGTGACATCACTGTTAATGAAATTTTCATAAGTGCACGTCTCTCCAATTGTATGGTTACTTTGAATAGCCACGTATATATAACACAGACATGCTAGATTGAGGTCACTCGTAGAGAGTACCTTAGGGAAATGACACTCAGAGGAGGAGACAATAACAAAGGCTACTTCAAGATATAGCTCACTAAAGCTAAGGAGGCAACTCCAATACTCAATGTAGTTTTTGCTTCCACATTGTGTTTTACTTTCACATTGTGTTTTAGCATAATCATATTTATGAATTACTACAACAAAATACTTTTGTAGCAACCGAGTTATCATTACAAGAAAAACAAGTTGTGGCTACAGAACAATGGTCACGGATATGGGGTTTGTAACCACAGAATTGGGCTCTGGTCACGACACGTTGTGGCCAGTAGTCGTAGCTACAAGTCTCGTCGCGAGAGTTCTCTAGCCACTAATATGTTGTGGCCACTACAAGTGACCACAAAACTTATCGTGGCCACAACTCTTATATGAAGACTTTGGTCACAGATTGTGGCTACGAGAAACTAGTGGCCACAGAATTATCGTGGCCACAAATTTTCGTAACCACATTCCGTGACCACAACTCATTTTTCTTGTAATGTATAATCACCAGATTCTCAAGCACAAACATGTCTAAGTCAATAAAAACTCAGCCACCCCATGCATTCACACTGAAATTGTTGTCACAAATGACACTAATATAATATGGCAAAAGGTTGTCATTTGCAACAAAATTATGACTAATGAGCTTTTGACGAGTATGGGTGACGTCAATGTTCGACCATTGTCACAAGCTAAATTGCTATCGCTAGAGCCACAATGTGTGTTTCTGTCGTAGTTGGTGCTCGTATATTAGGTAATAGGTGAGGTTAAGTATGTGTTTGTTTACTTGTAGTTTCATCATTTGTGAAGACAATAATTATACAAATTCAACAAGAATAATCAAGTAATACATAGAAACGCAAGTAGCTAAATCCTGCTCTCTCTAATTCGAGGAATCGAGCTAAAAAAACTAGAAAAAACCAGAACTGATACATTACATGAAAGCTACCTCATAGAATCGAGTTACCATGATAATTTTACAGGAAAACATCATATTACATCACGGAAACACCAACGGGGCCCAATTCTTTTGCCTCCCCATCCCCATGGAATCCGAGAAAACAAAGTGGTTGCACGCGTTCCCGATTAAAGAAAAAGCAATAGGGATAAAAGGAACGACGCAGGACCAACATAAGCATATCTATCATGTGGCTCTCAGTTGATAAGCCTCTGCTTCGCGAAACTATTTCGTCACTGCAGGTTAAATCCCATCATAAGAACATCAATACCCCGAAGCCGAGACACGTATCAATGATCACATAATTATGGATTTGCCTGGAAATCTCATGCAGAATGGCGGTTGCCCGTGATCAACAGTGACACCCCACAGGACCAATGGAGCTGCAGCGTCTTTTGGTGGGCTCGATCGCTGTCAGAGATAAATAGAGGCAGAGGAGAAGGAAGGGGGAGATGATCTTACGTGAGGTGTGTCATACCAATGGATAATATATTTTTGCAGTTTGCTTGTCTTTCACGTGGGGAACATAAAGTCCCCAACAATATCCAAAGCAAAGATCCCAAAACAGGGAAGCCTTGATGTGAGGGATAGGGGGGCGTAGAGAGGGGTAAGATACGGTGGTGTACAGAGAGAGAGAGAGAGCAGCAAAATGCAAGGAGAAGCCTATAACCCGGGAGTCAATAAGATGCACCAGCTGCTTGGGATCACATGCATGTCGACTTTCCCCATTTATCCTCTCTGTAAGATCACCTTTTTTTCCCTGAAAAGAGCTGAAGGCTCTGGTGGAACATGTCATGGAGTTACCATTTGAATACGTGTGAGGGATCCATGTATGTACGCATCGATTACATGCACTTGTAGGAGAGCAGTTTAAGAGGTTTTCTTCTTTATTGGCTGCTATCGTAGGCGTACATGTTACAGGAATTAGGGTTTAAAGAAGTACTGTCTGCATGTGATAGCCTACATACATGCTCTCTCTAACTGTGCTAGGTGCTTTGATGTCTTAATATCCCATTATTGCTCTCCGTAAAACTCAATCCGATTATATCTCTTTAGTGATCCCCTCAAGGTATAATCTTCAAAATGGGGACACCTCAGCAAAAAAAATTCTAAAATGGAGACGGTTTGGAAATAATTCTCACAAGGGATATATATTGACAAATCATTTATCACTTCGTGTTCCGTGTACGACAAATAGTTTGTCATGCCACATGGATGGTCAAAATCTACACATGCGACGAAAATCTGGAATCCTAACCTCCTCCCGTCCATCCATGTAACGCGACAAACAGTTTGTCGCTCCACGGCAAACCGTTTGCCGATATATATCTATTCTGAAAGATATTTTCGCGTCATCCCCATTTCAGTAAATTTTCCCCTCTCCCTCCGTTCGGTAAATGCCCCTCCCCTCAACCGTTCATAACTTAAAACAACACGTGACCGTTGATTTGGATCTCAATTAACATTGATCTAGCATTATGTTGCCGTTCAAAAATATCTAGACAATGTGCCGAGATCAAGTCTCGTCAACATAGATCTAGCTAGTAGAACATTCATGCTCAAAGTTCTTGTGTAACAAGATAAAGAGACTTAGAGAGAAGAAAGATGGAAAGAAAAAACGATGGAGGTTGTAACCTATTTATGAAAAAAAGTGAATGGTTTGGATAGTGATCTAAGGGTAAGGAAACTTAGTTAAACAAATCAGATTCTGCATATATGTCGACATTTAAATACCAAGATATATTATAGTCGCCTTTGTCGATGTTTGGACGTCTATGACCAAAAGAAGTTAAAAAAGTGTATTATTAAAGTCAATTTCACATTTACATAAACATCGAGATAAGTTAATCTCGTCTGGACATTAGGTAGTTAAAAGCCCACATTGGTTAACCTAATTGATCTTTATTTTGATGATTTGAACAAGTGAACTATGTCTCAATGTTATTTAAACATCGCATTTGATAGGATCTATTATCAGCGTTTTCTAAAAATATATGATGAGATAGGGTCATTTTTTACATTGTGGCGAGAAGTCAATTAATTAATGATGAAATGACCATAACGCATGCTTATACCCCTAAATTCCAAGTATTGAAGATGGGCAAGCATGTGTAATGCCATGCTAGTTGTACTAATAGTGCGGCCGTGAACAAGTTAGGGATAACGCTCCCTTCTGACATGTGAAGAAGTTCGATACACACACATACATGTGGGTGCGTGCGTGCGTGTGCGTGTGTGTATGAAATGGAACGGTTCCTCGGAGGTAGCTAACTTAGCTCCCTCCGTTTCATTTTTCCTATATTTTCTTTTTTTTTGAAAAATAAAATTGTGGAAATTCATCACTATATCTCTATATTATGTCATTCAAGTTTTTTGAGAAACATAGACTCCTATGTCCTCCATCCAGACATTCATTTTTAATGGTCGCATGATTTTTTAAATCGACCCTGTCAGGATGGAGGCCGTAGGAGTCTCTGTTTCTCGTGAAACTTGAACGACATAATATAAGGATATAATTATGAATTTACATGAATTTATTTTCCAAAAAATAAAATAAATAAGGGGAAAATAGGGTAGGGTGAGGTCCCATGAGCACACAGATGCTCGACGAAACAGACACCGATAAGACAAGTGTCCAGAAAGTCTAAAGGTCTTGTATTATTACAACAATAATAATAATGTGCTGAATTAAATCTAACTACCCTACTCTACTCCATCCAATATAACTAATTCCTTGCAATTCCTCTACTCTTCATCGGGTGCAGTTACTCCAACCGAAAGCTACAATGTCCTCGGATGGTCCCTCACACAAAAACCAAAGCAGAAGAATGTCAGAAAAATAGTTATATAAGATAGAGATAAAAATATATACAAAAATATGAAAAGACTACTAAGTCGTGCTCTCCGGCAACGATATCATTCTGATGAGCATTCTACTGAGTAGGGTTGAGTATCAAGAATAAACGCGGGTCGTTGTGACCCCAATCGACATATCGGACTCAACAAGAAAAATCAAGACTACACAAATCAAATAATCAAGGCAAAAATCAATGTCAGCGGTCTTCGCTATTTATTTAACATGGTATAGCGACCAGGGTCGAACTCAAGGAGCAAAGAAATGTATGAAGTAGTCTCGAGCAGAGAAATAAAAGCATATTTTATCTATTTTTAATTTTCCAAATTTTTACGTTTTTAAACTAAGGAAAAAGCAAACAAGAGAATAAGGCAAACAAACACACAAGCAAGCCTTCACAATTTTTATTAAGTAAAAAATGCTAAAAAAATCAGAAACGAAAATATTTTTATGTTTTTCAAATATTCAGATGTTTTTGATGATTTTATGGGATTTTTTTCCAATTTTATATGATTTTATAAAAATCAAAGAAAAAAACAAGGAAAATAATGTACAACCTAGATTAAAAGGCAAATTTAAAATAGTAAAATGCCCTAGAGTCCTGCTTGTGATTTTTATGAGTAAGTAAACTAAAATAGATAACAATAGAAACTGAACTATATTTTTTATTTTTTTAGAATTTTTAATGATTTTTATAAGTTTTTGAGAGTTTTTAGGTTTTTAGGGTTTTTATAAGAGATATTGCAACAAAAATGCTATTGGAATCAAAATACATAGAAACAAGCATACATTAATTTTTTGTAATTTTTAAAATAAATTTTATATTTTTATGTATTTTATAAAATAGACCGAACACCTTTTTAGGATGTTTGATTTTTAAGAAATATCAAAAAAAATCAAATTTATTCACAAAAATTACCATAAATATTACATGTTATCAAGAGCTAATAAATTTTGTGGAATTTTTGGAGTTGATTTGATAAATATTTAATTAAAAATAAGGTATAAAACAAGCAGGTACCTAAATGCAATTATATAAAATTTTACTGGTCAACTGTAACATATATAAAGTTTAGAGTGAATCTTGCAATTTATCCAAGATATTTACGCACATGCTCAAAAACTCATGCATATGGTATATTTGCAATTAATAGGAAAGTTCAACTCAAAACATAATATCCATAAGGTTTTGGATAAAATATGCAAATAACCCATAAAATCACGTGAACATGTACGCGACTTAGGTTCATAAGGACTAAAATGTAAATACTCAAATTATAAGGTCCAAACTACAAAATCTTTAAACTACCACGTTATTTACAGAACTATATAATAAAATATGAAAATACGGGGGGTGAAAGAACAAACCTCTAGATGTTGTAGACTGACGGCTAGGGAATGTCGGGGACGTGCGGTCAGATGATGTCAGATCCAATGGTGGAAACGCTGCTCCTATCAGCGACTGAGATGTAATCTGGCTGAGGAAGGGTTCATCTAACGGTAGCTGAGGATGGTTGAAGAACAACTCCCGGGTGACTTTCGAACGAGCAATGGATGCAATCCACTGCTCTGATGAGGCCACCAACATGTCCTACTCGGTCGTGAGAGTGCTCTGCGTCCGTTGGATAGCTTCGATGGAGGTGACAACGATCATATAGGTGGGGTGGTCCAGCTCCACCTAGAGCTGCTTTGCCTGAGCACCTGGGTGGCCAATGGTGGTCCTCTACGCAAACCAGCACCTGCAACGGGCACACCGCTCGGAGGCGTAGTGCTGACAAGGGTTTATTGCAAATGGAGACAAGAGAAGCGGAGGGGAATGGAAGTTGATCCCCGACGAAGGTGGTAGGAGGGGAATCTCGGCCTTAACCTCGATCTGATGGTTGAGTCCAAGAGTCATTAGACTGCGGTGCGATATGAGGGATGAGGTGAGGGTTCGATATAAACGATTGTGGGAATAAGATGGGGCTCCGACTTGGGTGGTCAGAACAGATGAATGTGCGGAGGAGGAAGATGGAAGAATCGAAGTGAAAGCGAACGTGCGGCAGGTAGAGTTAATACTCGAAGGTTTAGAGGTGTTCCTACGCTCCAGGCGAAGATGGTCATCGGGGTAATAGTCTCGACCATGTTGCGACAGGCAGGGAGGCTGCACGCGATGGAGGAGTTCGGGCACATCGAGCTATGAGCCTCCTGGTGACTCCCTGAGGGTCCTTAACTCCTCACTCAATGGTTGTCAATAAGGACGGCTATGGACGAGCAATAAGGATGGCTATGGTGGAAATGAGATGCGAGGGATGAGCAGCCGAGGTGTAGAGTCGGAGAAGACATTTTATAGGCTTCCCAGGATGCTGGAGAGATTGGGCAAGAGCGTGCAACCCTAGGAAGATCTGCACTATCTTAGGGATCCACAAAGGTGATGGATCCTAGGAGAAGGCTCGGGCGAAGAATCGATCGGGAGTAGGCCTGACCCAACCAGGAAAAATGGGAGAAAAAACTTTAGTGCGGGTAGTCAGGTCGGGTCAGCCTTAGAAGAAGGCGTTGACTGGAGGTCAACGTTATGTTGGACCAATCAGAAAAAGGGAATTTACAAATTGTTTATAAAATAAATAAAAAAGCAAATAAATTCAAAACAAAAAGTATATAAAATAAAAAATATTTATTATTTTCATACTATTTTTCGTGAATTTTAATTATTTTTATGAAAAATAAATTAGTGTATATATAATATATAGTGTTATATACGTGTATAATATACCTATGTATTATTGATAACCACTCCCGCTACCTTTGTCAACTCGAGCAAATTAATGTCCAAATTAATTACTAATGTTCGTTGAAGCCGGATAACGAGAGTGAATAAAAAACCACTTTAAAATTTTTTATAAATTAATCTCGAGCGACAAAACTTTTTTTACTTGGGAGTCCAAGGTCGAACTCAGGGAGGCAGCTGTCTCCTTAGGTGAATTTTTAGTGAGGTCCAAATGTTCGATTTTCAGGGGGGAATATTTTTGGTCTTTTTCGGTTTTGATGCAAGACACATGCAAAAATCAGGCAATTTTAAAGTTAAATCAGATAAGTGTTCAAATGAAGTCCAAAAATAATGAAACTTGGCCAGATGATGAAATATGATGTGATTAAGCTACCCTAATTTTTTTGGAATTTTCTGACACTAAATGAATTACCTGTGAATTAAAAATGAATGCAAGGTGATTTTGACTAATTCAATTTAATAAATATCAATTCACAGTATTTTTGGGAATAAAAATTATCTTAGATAGATCTAAAGATGAAGAATCCAGGAAAATTATCAGGCCTTAATTTTGTTGTGAAATGAACCTATTAAAAATAAATCAAGGAAATCACCAAATAATTTATTTAGGCATCGAAATGCATGAAATTGAGATGAAATTTTTATGCAAGGTGCATCTAATTATCCTAGAGCTAATGTGATTTTTTTGGAATTTTTGGAGTCACAGAGAAATTACTATTAATTAAAAGGTTAAATTGGACAAAATATCACAGAGATGAACCAATTAATTAATTAAAAATTCCACTGATATCACAAAAATGTGCCAAGTGTTACATAAGATAAAGGACAAGTTAAACTACAACATGCAATTTTTGGAATTTAAAAATGATGAAATATGGACACCTAAATATGCGTGCAAAAACAGGCGTATAACTGCAATACATGAATTAAAAATTTCTCAAAATAAAATATGCTGACAAGGACCTTTATGCAATTACCTAGAATGCTGGGGTTTGGAATGCAATTTCTCTACGGACGCACGTTCTCCACACGTGGGTACGCTTCGCAGGGATTGGATTGTAATTTCGGAAACCTTCAGGGGCCTTAGTGCAATTTGCCCAGGTCGCACGTGCTCCTCACGTGGGGTGCCCTAGGCTCAGTGGACATCGGCGGCTCGGGACGAGGCTCGGGTGCTCTGGAGTTTCGGATGGAGGCTCGGAGAAGCTTCGGGTGATCCGAGCCTAGAGGTCGGGGAAGAGGCTCGTTCGGGGAGACGTGGCGCAATCTGAACCGTTGGATCAAGGACGATCCAACGGTTGCTGGCTGAAGATGCGTGGCGAAGATGAGCCCGTCAGATCGCAAGTGATCCAACGACGATGGTTGGCTCCTGAGGCGAAGGCGTGGTCAATCAGTGCCCGTTGGATCTAGATTGATCCAACGGCACCTCGAGCGCGATGAAGCGGTGACGTGGCTGATCAACAACCATCAGATCGAAAAGGATCCAACATCCTTGGGCTGCTCCGGAGGTTGGCGACGTGGCGTGACTCTGACCGTTCGATCAAGACGATCGAACGGTGGCTGAACGTTTTCCCCAACGGCCCTCCGCCTCCTGCGGAGGAGAAGGCGGGGCTCCGGCGTTACTAGGTTGGCTCCGCCCGGTCCTCCAGCCGTCGGTGAGGGGCGCGGGAGGGTCTGGAGAAGCTCGGAAGTTACGGGGCGATGCGGCTAAGCATCCGGTGGAAGGTGGGATACGACGTTTGATGAAGATAATGGTAGCGCGAGGATCGGAGCTCCGTCGCGGAGCTCGGCGAGATGACGGTGGAGCGAGAAGATGATGGTGGAGAATGAATTAAGTCGGAGAAATCAAAGAAGAAAATAAAAAGAGACCGGGAGGGAAATGGAGGATGCTACCTGGGGAATGGAGCTCAGGTTTGAGCTCCAGGTCGTCGCTCGAAGATCGGTAGTATGCCTGAGCTCGCGCAGCTCGTGGAGGGGGCTGCAGCAAGGCGGAAGCGGCTGTGGATCTCTCCAGAGAAGAAGGCCCATCGTCGCTCGAAGAAATGCTCAATTGCTGTCACCAATCGAATGCTCTGAGCTCAAGGGTTCTCTCTGGAGTGGCGGATGGGTGTGACAGTGGCCGGAGGGCGATGATTTATAGGGTGAAGTTGATGGCAGGAGTCCCTGTAAGGTAGAGTTCGTGGAGATTGTGAGGCGACTCTAGTGGAAGTCGTAGGAAGCGAGGGAGCTGGCGAGGACGAGGGAAGAATGGGCTCCGTCGTGGTGGTGTTGGCGGTTGGAGAGGGTGACAGGAGTGGGGCCGAGAATAGAAAGGGGGCGAGGGGTCGACGCAGTGGAGATCGTGGGAGAGAGGGAGTCTAGAGGTAGGAGATGAAGTCTAGGCCGTTGGATCTTGCGATCCAACGACCCGGATCAAAGCGCCAGATAGCGGTTCTGATGTGATCTGAGGTGAAGCGATTGAGGGCGCTGATTGCGCCATGCGTCGCGTTAAAGACGAAGTGCGTGCGGGCGGCGTGGATTAAATCCGGGTCGACCTCATCGAAGGGTGTTAATGCACCATGTGTTGTGCTCTGGAGTGGGCGTTGGCGAACGGTGTCGATATGATGAAGGTGCTAATCGAAGGGATGAGGTGCGAGGCAGAATAAGCGGCAGTGATGGAAAGGCATGGGCGCGATCGAGTAGCGCAAAGAGTCGCCACGTGTCAGGTGCTTAGGCAGGCGGATGCGGGCGGCTGCGATGGGAGATGGGTGATGATCAGACAGTTGAGAAAGAGAGCATACGTGGAGGCGGCGCAACCGTTGGATCGGGATGAAGATCCAACGGTTGTGGGCGCGGGCGGCTAAGGCAAGGGGAGCGGGCCGCGTGGCGCAATCAGAGGGCGCCACGTGGCCAACTGTGAGTGGCTGCGAGAGAAAATGAGATTAGGGAGAGAAGGAGACCGAATTTGGAAAAACTCAAAACATAAAAGTTGTAGATCTTGATGAGATATACAAGTTTCATGTTGACCAAAGACGGAGATGAGGTCAAATATGATACAAAAATACAGGAGTAGAAATATACACATATAGTATACATAGAGGCCCAAAAACCCAACTTTTTCATACGAGCTCCAAATTGGATGAAATTAGTCTCATTTTAAAGGTCTTTGAATGTGTATTCATTTGAAAGTGAGTAGGCCTATTTTGGAGGTTGTGTGAGGGAGTTATGAGCTTTCTAAGATCCAGAGGTTCTAGGGCTTTATTGGGTGCTTTTACAAAGGGGATCCCTGACTTTTCTTCCTTATATTATTAACTAAAGGTGTACATATTATAAGGTATTTTATTCTGGAGGAGATATTAGGTGGATATTTTACAAGTGGAACTGGCTTCTTATTTAATGCAAATATGAGTGCTAAGATGCATATATTATGAATGCATGTATGAATGCTAATTGTGCAAGATAAAGGGAAATATGCTGCTATTTACTCGGGAACAAGACTCTATTTTAAACTTTTAGAGTGATGAATCACAGATTCATCAATCCCCTATACTTAAACCTTGCTCGTCCCTGAGCAACTAAATGAAATGCAAGAGTGAAATGATTTTGGGTTCCATACCAAGGTCATGAACAAAAGTTGAAAATGGAGCTTGACTCGACCTTTAGATTAATTGTGTGGTGGAACCTCATTGGGACCTGAACTTAAGACCTAACAGACTCCAAGTTTCACAAGTCTTCTATTCAAGACGCCTCAACAGTCAGGTCAGAACAAATCCTCAAACGCAAATTTCTGATGACTATGATTCTTACTTGTACTGTGTAAGTGAAATGTAACTCTCCACATCAGAAATGGCTCAGAAGCAGCCTCCTCTAACAAGGTAACTCAATAACTCGGTCCAATAACTCTTTCCTCGAGGAGCGGGGTATTCCCTTCTAAGTTCAAGTGCGACCAACTCAAGGGGCGGGGGTAGAGAAAAGAATGGACGGTAGCCAGTGTAGCTACCTATCCCGGGATGCCTGACCAGTGTAGCCAAGTCATCCAACTGCAAACTTCTTGCTAATATACATCTCCGACAGATATTTTATTTTCACTTGGACATGTCTGATTTTTTTGGAGTTTTGCATTTTTTTGAACTATATACAAGGTGCAGCATGTACATTAGGAGTATTTTTTCCTCTTGAGCAAGTAGACTATCCCTCTTTTGAAGCATTATTGCAACCCACAGCGTCCTGTCCTTAGACTTCAACACCATCGGACTAGGTTGATATGTACTACCCTCCCTAGAGGAGGACGGATGTTTCCACCCGTGTGCTACTCCAAGCTAAAGGATTCTACCTCCTCGCCACCTCATCAATGAAGAGCTACGTGCATTGTGCTTGTCCAAGTTAGGTCACTGTCTAAAAGAATTATGTGTATGCACGAGATATTCTATTTAGACTAATCAAGATGACATGTGAACATAGACTTGCGGACTCAAAGAATTAAGTCACTTGACCTGAGAAATCTTAACTCCAGTTCCTATAAGGTTCCTCTAAAATTAGGTGGATTAAGGTCAAATCTAGTCCATCCTCAATATCTACTCATAACTTGGTTCAGAACCCACTAACTTTTCACCTTGCATATGCAAGATATGCAGATGAGGTGCAGATGACATGCTATGAAATGATTGGAATGCAAGACTCTTTTTCTTTTCAGATGCAGAGATGATGTGCAAGAGTAAATAAGAAGCCTTTATTTTCAACATTTTTTGACTCTGGTATACCTCCTATGATACAAGTATTTTATGAGTATTATACAGATTATACAAGTGTATTTTACAAAAAAAAATCTCAAATTTTCAACTTTTCTCAAATTTTTACCCACCCGTAATATATAAAAAATACGTGAAAATACGCGAAAGTACGAGCTATGGGTAAAGTATATATGTAATATATATACGCCCCCTATAGTTAGCGTGTGCTATGTCCTCAGAGAACGATAAGCGAAGAAAAAGACATAGCTCGGGCTAAGCGTAGGAGAGCTAAAATTACGAAAAGTATAGAAATCGCTCCGCCCCCCTATACATAGGCTCTGACAGCCTAAGTGTAGAAGTAGATCAAAAAATGGGGCGGACGAGGGCAAGAGGGGAAATGGATGAGTATATACATGGTGGGCATCGGTCCCCCCTATACTTAGACTCTGGTCAGCCTAAGCATAGGAAAGGAGTGAGTATGAGAACCGATGTGATCTGGAGGATTTACAGAGAAAAGACTTAGGTGGCTCATCCTCCCTATACTTAGGATCTGGTCATCCTAAGTATTGTCCAAGATAGAGATAGATGAAGCTGGAATGAGTTAATAAAGTCGCGGGAGGGAAAGGACAGAATGTATAGAAATGATGGTATATACAAGTGAGTCGGTCTGAATCTTTCAAGATGCTGCTGATGACTGGAGCTCACTGCTGCAAGGTCTCCTGCGCGGCTCGAGGTGTATCTGCTGAATCTGTCTCATGCATAAACACAATCTCCTCAACATGGACTAACTGCTCATTGGATTCGACGAAGTGTTTTAACAGTTGTCCATTCACAAGGGATGTAGGTGCGTCATCTGCGAGATCTGAGATCTTGACACATCCGCTATCATGCACCGCTCAGACAATGAATGGGCCCGTCCACTTGGATTTCAACTTGGCTTGGAAGGTCTTTTGCCTTGCATTAAACAACCATACCTTCTGTCCAGGAACAAAGGTCTTTCGTCTGATATATCTATCATGCCAACACTTCACCTTGTCCTTGTACACCAAACTGTTGTCATATGCGCGGTTTCTGACTTCCACAAGCTCATTCAGATCCATTTCTCTCTGCTTCTGCCCAAGGTGTGTGTTCCAGTTGACCTTCTTAATTTCCCATTCTGATTTATGCACTAATTCTGCGGGCAAATGGCATGGCTTTCCGAATACCATTCGGAAAGGGGACGTTCCCAACGGTGTCTTGTAAGCTGTCCTATAAGCCCATAGGACTTGATCCAAGATCTGAGACCAGTCCTTCCTGTCTGGGCAGATAAGATTTTGCAATATAGTCTTCACCTCCCGATTCGACACCTCAGCCATACCATTAGTTTGTGGGTGGTAAGGGCTAGCGACACGGTGTTCGATGCCGTAGTCCTTCAGGAGTTTCTTCACCTCCCGATTCACAAAGTGGCTACCTGATGACACGAAAATCCGTGCGGTTAAGAGAGGATAAATAAATAATATCAAAGTGTCGTCGTTCTCAACCACAGGAATCGGTCAACGAGAAAAATTTGTTGAAACCACTTCAGAAGATATAAATATCAATGAAAACAATGTAAGCGGTCTTCGCTATTCTTTTTACCTGGTATAGCGACCAGGGTCGAACACAAGGAGCACGATTTAAAAACTATGTAGTCAAATTTCGAAAGCTAATTTTTTAGTGGTTTTTGGATTTTTAAAATGTTTTTGGATTTTTTTAATAAATGAAGAAAATAAGAGAAAGTATAAACAAGCAAGCTCTGACAATTTATTTAATGCACCAAAAATCAAGCAAAAATTCAAGAAAAATTGTTTTTATGTTTTTTAGGTTTTTAAGTGTTTTTGGTGAATTTTTGAGATTTTTACAATGGGTATTTTATTTTCTAAAAATCAAACAGTACTGAAAATACAAGGCACTGTCCAGCAGGGCCCAAAACCCAAAGATAAAAGATCTAAGGATCTCAAAGGGACCTGGAGGTAATTTTCCTGCATACTAGAGAAAACAAGGAAAATTTGAGCACCAAAATTATTGTTTTTGGATTTTTGGATTATTTAATATGATTTTTATGAGTTTTTAAGTGTTTTTAGATTTTTAGGGTTTTTACTCAATGAAAAATAGCCAAAATTGGCTAGAAAATCAAACAACACACAAAGAACAGTAATTAAGTTTTATAGAATTTTTGGGGGTGTTTTTATATTTTTTTGTGATTTTTCAAGTGAAACAGTGCCAAAAATAGATGTTTTTGAATTTTTAAAAATAGCAAACAAGATCAAAAATGTCCTCAAAAATCTACAAAAATCCTACACCATGGCAGGAGCCATGTATCAAATTTTCGTTGGATTTGGAGGTGATTTGATATTTTGTTCAAAATCCAAAAGGGGGCACTGTGCACAGGGACCAAAGTGCAAATACCCAAAGTTCTGGGGGTCCTGGTGCAAAATACCCAAGAAATCACGTGCGTGGCGCGTGCTTGAGGCACTCAGGGACCTATATGTAAGAAAAACCAAGTCCTAGGACCTTTTGGTAACTCGTACCAAAAAGTCCAGGGACGGTTATGCAATTAACCCACTAAATCACGCACATGTGCAAATATAACACTCACAGGGGCATATATGCAATTACCAAAAAGGTTTCATTCAATAATAAACAACCAGAACTACAGGATTAATCTTGCAAATACGCCAAACATACACGTGACGAAGCACGTGGCTCACACAAACAGGGGCATAAATGCAAATAAACTAAAGTACGGGGTCCACTATGCAATTTACCCTACGTAAATAAAGTACGCTAAATAATTACAGGACTGAAACCTAAAGCAAAGACTAAGAGGGGGCCTAAGGTAATTTACCCCTTTATCAATGGAGCGGCTGGATGGATGCCACGTGGAGCATCTGACGGTGGCGGACGACGGGCGCTCCACAGCTGAGCTCCTCGGGCGAATCCGACGGCGGGGGTTTCTCCACGTGGAGGATCGAACGGTGGTGGCTCTCTGTGGCTAACCCTCGAGCATCGGGCGGTCCAGATCAATCCTCCTCAGATCAAACGGTGGCTGCTGCTCCTGAACGGACGATCGTGATGGAATCTGGAGCAGGAGGTTTGATCGGACGGCGGCTGAAGGTCGAGGAAGAACAGGTGGCCGGCGAAGTTCGCCGGCCCAGTACGTGCGCTCCTGACCTCCCCTGCTGTGCCTGAAGATCGGAGGAGCTCCGCGATGACGTTCCGCAGCGGCTGGTGGTCTCCGATGACCCAGCCGAGCTCTGGAGAGCTCCGGCGAGGTCGGCGGAGATGAAGCTCCTGGACCTGATGGTCCAAGCCCTCAGATGGGCTTGGATGCACCTGCAAAAACAACCAGGAGACTCGCGGGTCGAGGGCAAACTGCCTCGACCTGGTTAGGCGGGGTGAAGGTGATCGGAGAGACGAGATGGGCGAGCTCCGGCGAGGCGATGGACGGAGGAGCTCGATTCCCAGATCCTGTGCGATCTGGGTTGGGCGAAGGGGTGAAGAAGGTGCGGAGAGGTCTGGCGAAGATGATGGTCGGGTCGGAATGGCAGATGGGGTATCGGAGGTGGCTGGCGACGACGGCGGAGCTACGCTAACAGTAAACTAAAAATCGACATCTACGCTAATCTACGACCTAAGGATTCTACCTGGGTGGTCGGAGAGACTGGGGAGGAGCAGGGGGTGCTCCTGGTCGTAGCCTCGAGGGTCGTCTCGGCCCGAGGCTCGGTGCTCACGCTGGTGGCGGAGCAACGGCGGCGAAGAACGCCGGATCAGTGGTTTCCGCCTCCTCGCCTCGCTGCAACAGTGGCAATCGCTTGCTGTCACTCTCGCGATGCCGCCGGAGTTCACTGGGAAGAAGGAGAAGGGCCAAAGATGAGGCGCGGAGGCGCGTGGAAAAATCGGCGAAGGCGGGGCGGCGCGCGTCGTCTCGAAAAGGAAAGAGTCCGCGGGGGAGTTGACCGGGGTCAACAATCCCCCGTGGACCAATCAGGAGCCGCCATTTGTTGAATTTTTTGTTTATTTATTTTAAGGTAGAAAATGGCCGAATTAAGGAAAACTTAAAACATGAAATATTTTTCTTTTATTTTTTTCTATTTTTTGGTGATTTTTAATTAATTTTTGGAAATAAAAATGAGGTATTTACATTATATAGGTATATATACAATATGGAGGCTTTTGATTTTTGATTTTTAATTATTATTTTTTTGTACAATTTTATTCCTATTTTATATTTTATTTATTTATAGTATGAAATTAGGAATAAAAGGGTATTTTTATTTTATTTTTATTGTTTATATACAAGGGTGAAATAAATATATATGTACACTTATATACATGGCATATGTACAATATATTTTTGTATTTTTAATTTTTGTTATTTTTATTTGATTTTTGTTTTAATTCTTTTTATTTATTTTATTTACAATATATACCATAGAATATTCACAAAAAGTTTTGAAAATAAATACATTTATTTATAGGGTTAATTAAATAAATAAAGAATGATGGTTTATGCACATGGTGGAGGGATATTTTTGCATTTTTGAATTTTTTTAGATTTTTATTTTGTTTTTAATAGTTTCTAAATATATACAAATATTTACAAGAATATTTTTGGTTGAGGAAAATATAATTTTATTTATTTACATAGATATCTACACATGAGCTCCTATCTCCCTCTACTGTGGCTTTTATGCGGTCAGGCCCATGCTGAGCCCTCCCTTGGGTTAGGTTGCTCAATATTTATTCTAAATATTTCCCTCTTTTTCTTTTTGCTCTTTGTTCTTTTATTTTTGCACAAAAACATGCTAATTATAGGTTTTTACACAATGCATGCCTTTGGTAATTATTTGTATTTACACATATCTACATGTATTTGCAAAGGTTTTTGTAGCTAAAATAGAAGAATAAAGAGTGATGAATGGGTATTCATCACTACCCCCATCTGATATCATCATTTTGGGAATCCCGAACTTAGAGATGATATGATCTCTGATGAATTTACAGACAGTTCTGCTGTCTGCGGCTCGGGTTGGGATAGCTTCCACCCACCTGGATAGATAATCTACCGCAAGAAGGATGTATTCAAACCCGATGTTAACAGGGAACGAGCCCATGAAGTCGATGTCCCGGACATCAAAGACATCACAAATGATGACAGGCTGCATTGGCATCTCATCCTTGGGACCAACGGTTCCTCCCATTCTCTAGCATACTGGACACGACTTCGCAAAGGTGATGGCATCGCGAAACAGAGTCTGCCAGTAAAAGCCACACTGAAGTACCTTCCATGTGGTCCTCTTCTCGGAGTGGTGTCCCCCTGCCTCCAAGCTTTGGCATAAAGAAAGGACACTCTGGTATTCCTCCTGAGGAATACACCGTCTCCAGACACAATCCGGTCCTTCAAAGAAAATGATCGGATCCTCCCAATGGCAGTGTCTCGCATCCGACTTAAGTCGGTCGATGTGGCTCTTGGGCCAACCCTCAGGAACCTTCTTGGAGACAAGATAGTTCACGATGTTGGCATACCATGGGAGTGAGTCGACAACAAAAATCGACTCGTCGGGGAAGGAGTCTCGAATTGGTGAATCCTCGGAAGTATTAAGATCTTCGAGACGAGAAAGATGATCGGCTACTACATTCTTCTTTCCAAGTTTATCACAAATATCCAAATCAAATTCCTGGATAAGTAAAATCCACCGAAGAAGACGCGCCTTCGCATCCTTCTTCTCCATCAAGTACCGTAGAGTCGTATGGTCAGTGAACACGATAACCTTGGATCCAATTAAGTAAGATCTGAACTTATCCAAGGCAAACACTACCGCAAGCATCTCCTTTTCCGTAACTGTATAGTTACACTGAGCGGTATCAAGCACTTTGCTTGCGTAGTGTATGGCAAACGGTATGCCATCCCTTCTCTGTCCTAACACAGCCCCAACAGCAAAGTCTGAGGCATCCATCATGATCTCAAAATGTAGAGACCAATCTGGGGCTTGTAGGATAGGTGCGTCCACTATCATTCCTTGCAATAGCTTAAAGGCCTCAAGACATTTGTGATCAACAACAAACTCCATGTCTTTGCCTAAAATCTCAGTTAGCGGTCGAGCAATCCTAAAAAATCCTTGATGAATCTCCGATAAAATCCAACATGCCCGAGGAACGACCGCAACAGTTTGATGTTGGTTGGTGGCTGGAGTCGTCTGATCACATCCACCTTGGCAGGGTCAACCTCCATTCCTCTCTTGGAGATGACGTGCCCCAACATAATGCCCTCCGTCACCATGAAGTGACTTTCTCCCAGGAGAGCACCAGATTAACCTCACAACATCTTTTGAGGACTCGATCCAGATTCCTAAGACAGGAATCGAAGGAATCACCGTGGACCGAGAAGTCATCCATGAAGACTTCCAGGAATTCGCCGACCATTTCGACGAATACAGCAATCATGCACCTTTGAAAAGTACCCGGAGCATAGCATAACCCAAAGGGCATGCACCTGAAAGCATAGGTACCAAAGAGGCATGTGAATGTGGTCTTCTCCTGGTCCTCCGGAGCTATGGCTACTTGATTGTAGCCCGAGAACCCATCCAAGAAACAGAAGAACTCTTTCCCCGCTAGTCTCTCTAGAATCTGATCAATGAATAGTGGGGGGGAAATGATCCTTCTTCGTCGCGGCATTCAAGCGTCTGTAATCCACACAGATGCGCCACGACGTGGGCACTCGCGTCACGATCTCCTCTCCGTCCTCATTGGTGGTTGTCTGAATTCCTGACTTTTTCGGGACCACATGGATCGGGGCCACCCATTTCGAGTCGGATATGGGATAAATGAAACCCGCGTTGCACCATTTCTCTATCTCCTTCTTCACTACCTCTCGCAAATTTGGATTCAAACGGCGTTGGAATTCACGAGAGGGTTTGGCTTCATTCTCCAAGTAGATATGGTGCGAACATAGAGCGGGATTTATTCTGTGGAGATCGGAAATGCTCCAGCCTATTGCCTTGCGGTTTTTCTCTAGGATCTCTAGCAAGCGAGATTCCTGCTCCTCGGTCAATCGCGAACTGATGATGACCGGATATTTCTTCTCCTGACCCGCAAGGAAGGCGTATTTCAGTGTTGTGGGTAAAGGTTTGAGCTCAGGTAAGGTGTGATCATATAAGAAATCTGGCTCAATCGAATCTGGCTTGGTGTTGGAAGTGGATGGATCTTCTCTGTAATGACTGCGACCAAATTATTCAGCTCTGGAGTCGGATCGTCAAAGGTCTCCATGAAATAAGTGAAAGCCACGTCCGACTCGTCATCCTCATCTTCTGATTGTCCTAAAGAGGGAAGGACTGAAAAGCACAGCTGGGCTTCTAAGTCATCGAAGATGTAGGGGGATGCAGGTTCTGAGCTGTACTTGTCTCTGAGGATCTCGCAAACTGATTCATGCACTGGATCATCTCTGGAAGGGAGGGACTTATCGATGCTGGTTGGGTTCTGTCTCCATGGCCCAACTGTGTTTACATGGTCGCGCTTTGCTTCAGACGAAGAGTACTCGGTGCTGGATTCGGAATCCGGTCTCTGCCATCTGGTCTGCTTCATCTCAAGTTCCTCATCTCCGCCTGGAGTTTGGAACTGGATCTTCCCGATCTTGTAATCAAACAAGGCTCCCGCTGTCCTAAGGAAGGGCCTACCTAAGATGGTCTGGGAGTCTCTCCAATTACAGAGGGTTCCATATCTAGGACAGTGAAGTCCACCCTGTATTCCTGCCCCTCGACTTTGATCACAACATTCCTCAATTCTCCTTGGGACCTCTTGGTTGATTTATCAGCGAACTGCAGGAGGGCTCTAGATTTCCTAAGAGGTCCGAGATTAAGCCGCTCATAGAGGGTTGTAAACATTAAGTTAATTGAGGAGCCGTTATCTAGGAGAGTGAGTGCAAACACGATGTCATCAACATGACTCACTACATAGTGTGCACCCATGTCTCTTCATTTCCTTAGAGACGAGTTCTTTATTGCACAAGTCGTGGCTACTGACAGAACGTGTTTCTCAACATGGCTTTTGGTTTTCCTGCTAACCCTAGTAGGTGTGCATCTTACCTTAAGGTATTTCTGAAATACAGGAGTCATTTCCATGTACTTGTCAAAGGGGATTGTGATCTTGATATATTTGTTGCGGAACTTATCTCAGGGTCATCTTTTTGGATTTTTTTGAATTTCTTCTTTCCACCCGTAAGAGCTCGGGGGAAGGGATTATTGACTCTAACTCATGTTCTGAAACTGAAATGTTTTCATTCAAAGCGGGAACTGAGTTCTGTATACGACTCTGACTCTGAAACAGACTCGGACTCTGACTAGGACTAAAAGAAACATGTTGTGACAAAACAGGTGATGCATCTTCCGCTTCTTCTAGACGGTCCTCCTCAGATGGAGGTGCAGGCTCTTCATCAATTTCGTCGGACTCATTATTGATGCGGGTTTGCTGCTTCGAGGACCCAGAAGTCCTCTTCTTCTGCCGATGGTGGTGATGGTACTGCTCCTCTTCGGCCTCCAAGTTCTCCTCAGGTAGAGTCTTGGAGGCTCCTTCCTTCGATGTTCGTGCCCGATCAGGTACGATCACGATCCTTCCGCTCTTGAGGGACATATGATTTACATTATCGTACGAAAGGATCTCATGTTCAGATAAAGACTTATCTGAATAGTATACCTGATCACGAGGTCGGTTCTGGCCTTGATTTAGTCTATTTGGATTGGCCTGAACCTGGGCGAGAATTGGGGTCTTTGGCGCCATTTATTGATCCTGGGTACGAGAAACACGATTCAGATCGGTTCTCATATCCATATAATCATTCTGAATCTGTTGGACCCTATCAGACAGGGTCTGGATCGCTGTCATAGGGTCAAAATCCCGTTATCGATTTCGACCGATCCTGTGCGGCGTTAGCTAACCCGTAGCTAACCAGCCTTCCCGAGTAGAACGGTCACGGACACGCTCCAACTCTTCTCGTACTCCTGCTTGCTAGCGCACCGACGCTTCCAACACAAACACGAGCACCAACTCAGGATCGCTCAAGAACACTCTCAAGAACACGCTCAAGAACGCTCAAGAATTCTACCAAGCAATCACACGAGAACGGACACAAAGCTCTTCTCTTTATTAGAAGGGGAACTCTCCAGGAGTGGGTGGACACTCTACACTTGTGTATTTACAAATGATCCACCACCTCTCCTTATATACAAGACTCAAGGTAACCCAAGGGACACTCATTATTACATCTACTATAATGATATATAAAGACACAAGAGACCCTTCGAGTTCTTCGGCAACCCTTCATGTTCCTCACCAACTCTTCGTCTGCTCGTCTCTTTGACTCCCTTGTTGTCCTTTCGTCTTCCTACACGGTTGATGCCCAGTCATCAGCACACTCGCGCTTCAACGCTTGCTGATGCATCTTTGCCATAATTCACCAAGTGCTACCGAACACTTGGTCTTGTGCCAAAGGGAACCCGCGGCCTCCAGACCCTCGTGCGGTAAACCCTTCCTTAGAGTTCTCCATGCTAAGGGGAATTCCTCCAGAACTTCGCTATCGTGGACTCCAGATCACTCTCGTACGTGTACTACCGAGCATGCTCTACGATGCTCGTACTCAGCACCTGCAACGCTCCATGCCTCCTTGGACCGTCACGCATGAATACTGATACCGCGCGCCTTCGTGCGTACGCCTTTGTGACCGTACCACATTGCTCCTCGATGCGTACTACTTCACTATGTACCGCTCTTCTGCGCTCGCGTATATACCACTACGTGCATCCACTGTCATGTCTTGCACTGCTACCTGTACTCGCTGTGCTCGCACTGCTACAAGCTTCACGACACTCTGCTACCGAGCCAGTGTTCTCTGTGACGCTTCTCTATTGTCACGTATGGTAGAGCCTCCAGACTCTCGTGAATAACCTCCCTGATATCCACGCATTTTCGGACTCCTACTGAAGTCCAGCTCCATCGATCATTCTCGAGCATCTGCTACCGGGTCTGCACGATCATTCTCGATCACGGAATTTGGGGGTGTGACAAGCCTCCCCAACCTGACGAATCGGTTATCCTCAACCGAGCATCTCCTCTTCAGCTGGCGTCCCGTCACATTCCTCCATCCGCTACGCACCTCCTGATGCGGCTCAATTAGAAGGGTGGTGTAAGATTGCACCGCCTCCCTTCCTGCACTTGGTCTTTTCATGAACCATGTACCTCCATGACTTGGTCGTCAACGTGAAAAGTGGAGCTTCCTCGTCAGACCCATTTTCGGTGTATCCCTCCTAGATACAATAGCTCCATTGCTGGTTTGTGGAAGCTCCAGCTCCACATGTGGAGTACTCACCTCCACGCTCCTCGTTGATGATCTCGATCGTTCCCTGTAGGCGTCCCCACATCCTGGGAGATGAGCACCTCCTGTGCTCCGAGCGTCTTTGGTATCTTGCCTCCTGCAAGATCGTTGGTGGTGTGGTTCATCACCACTCCACCCCCATGGACGTTTAACTCGTTGTCCATGATGCATCGCCCTCCAGAGCTCTGCCTCGTCTTCTTGTGCACGGATGTTCTCCTATCCGCGGCTTTGGTTGTGTGCCTCCTGCAGACAAGTTGGTGCCCAGCATGCACCTGCGCACTCCTGTGCATCCTCGATCGAGCCTTGGCGCTTCCAAAGCTCTTGGTTATGGAGTTCCCTCCCTTCACCGAATTCGAAGCTCCAGCTCGAAGTGTCGTGAGGCATACCTTGCGCGTAGCACCGATTGCTCTCAAGCGTACCTCACCTTCTTCTTCTTCCTCCTCGTCCGTACGAAGAGCGTTGAGATTCTCCTTCTTTGGGCACTCCCGCGCCCTATCCGGTCCGTCGCATATGAAGCACCCCCTTGCTCTTGGGTTGCTCCTTCTTCTTGGAGTACTCCTGTTCCTCCATTGGTGGATCATGGGCAACGCCTTTGCCCTTTTCCTTCGACCGCGCCCTCTGCTTGCTGGTGAACTCCTTCTCTTCAACATTGTGACTTGGTTGGGTCGTCCCATAATCGACTAACGCATCTGCCACCACGATCGCTAAATTAAGGTCCTTCACGCCCTGCCTCCGCAGTTCGGCTTGCGCCCAGCTTTGCAACCCGATCGTGAAATTGAACAGTTTGTCCTCCTCGGACATCCCCTTGATGTCCAACAACAAGGACGTGAACTGCTTCATGTACTCACGAACAATGCCTGTCTGCTTCAGGCGTCGAAGAGCCTCCCGTGCAACCCACATAGATATCTTCGGTCTTGCCTCATCTGCTGCACGGCTCCTCCGCCATAGCTTGGCTTCGCTCGACATGTACATCGATGCCAAACCTACCTTCTCGGCTTCCGTCGTCTTGGTCGCCTCGAAGTAAACTTTCATATCCCATAGGAAGTTTTCCAAATCCTTGGCACTCCGTGTACCTGTAAAGGATTTGGGTTCGGGTACCTTATATCGCTGCACCTCCGTGGAGCCTCCTCTGTTCACCAATGCCTTCTTGATGAGGGAGATCTCACTCCGAAGATCCTCCATCATCGTGTGGAACGTCTCCAGTTTGTCCTCCAAGGACTTGATCTGCTCCGTTGAGCGTTGGGTCTCGTCCCCAACATCAGATCCTTCTAAAGAACGATCCTGCAAGACGGCGATGCGATGGGCATGAGTCCCAATGGTGGACTCCACTTCTGCCATCGCTGTTTACTCCGGAAATCGGTGGTCTCAAGTTCCTCACAAGGCGAGAACTTGGTCGCTGAGTCGACCACACAAAATCTGGAATAAAACAACAATTAACCCACAATAAAGTATATGCAATGAATATCAAAAATGTGGAGTTAAAATTTATTATAACTCTACATGCAAATGTGTATAGGTGTAAGCACAAGTAGAGGTCGAACACTGGGAGGCGAAGGGATGTATGGTGAAAATGATTGTGCAATTATTCAATTCAATGATCATGTCAAATTCTTTTTTATTGTTTTTGTGGGTTTTTTAGTTTATAATTTTTTATTTTTTTATTCTTGTTTTTATGATTTTTATGTTGTTTTTATATTTTATATTTTTTTATTTTCTTTTTTTAATTTTTTTAAATTAAATATATATATATATATACAGATAGAGATAAGAAGAGAGAGAAGTATATATGGATACAAATATATATATATATAAATACTCAAAATATACTAGATATAATATATTTGTTTTTGGGATTTTATATTTTAAATTTTTTTGTTATTTTTCTGGAATTTTTCTAATTTTTATGTATTTTCAATTTCAAAAATGTCCCTAATAAGGGACTAATTCAATAGGCCACAAATAAATTGGGTTTTGAAATATGAAATAAGTCCAAAAATAACCCAAATAAATTTTAATACATTAATAGTAACATATATAGATAATTATAAAATAGGAAAACATATTTTTTGATATTTTTGAAGGGTTTTCTCTTTTTTTAAGGATTTTGGAGCTTCTTTAAATTTTTATATTTTCTTTTTCTATTTTTAGGGTTTTTCATTTTCTGCACTCAATATTTATATAAATATACCATATATAATATTTTTGTAATTTTTCAAAACATTTTATAATTTTTTGTATTTTCTAATTTAAACAGTACAAAAAGGGCTCCTTTTGAATTTTTAATAATTAGGATAAACGCAAAAAATGTAAAATAAAATATGGGCGTGAAACAACATTACATGAAGCATTTACCCTGATTTTTCTGAATTTTTAGGAGCACCATGAGTATTTTTAATAAATAGATAAAAGAGACAAAAATTAAACAGCCTGGCAGGGGCATAAATTCAATAAAAATAAATGACAGGGAGCACAGTGCAAATAAACCAACGTACATAAACATTTATTTAAATTTTTAGAACCTATTTACAATTACAAAAAGGCGCAGGGTTTACATGCAATTTTCACGCGCCTCACTTGGGACTGCACGTGAGGCGCTGGAGGACCAAAAAGTAATTACTATAAGCACAGGGTTCCTACTGCAAATTTTACATTTTTATTTACACTAAACATTTATTTTACAGTATTAAAAATTAAATATAGAAAGAGCGGGGGTTATATGTGAAATTTACCCCCAAAGACACGTGATCCAACGGCTGATCTTCATCCACTTGCCACGCATCGCCTCCACGTCTACCGATGCCGCTTCGACGATGTGCGGTGAGGATTAGATCACCCGAGGTGATCTGACGGTCTGAGCGTTGCTCCATCGGACGGCTATAGCTCGAACTAGGATCTTGATCTTCATCCGAAGGCGAGGAGAGTGGCTGGAAGAACAGCAGAGGAACTCGCCGCTGGCGAGTTTCTCCCAGCGAGATCTCTCCTTCCCGACAGTCCTTTTCGCTCCTGAGGGTCTCAGAACCTTCCTGCAGGTGTCCTCTAAGTGCTGGGAGTCTTGGATCGGCCGGAGATGCACTGGAGCGTCGCAACGAGCTCAGGGAAAAGAGGGGTCTCCAGGTACCTCCGCCGGCTTTGATTTCGTCTCCTGGCGCGTTTCAAGGCGCCTGACCTGCACAGGATGATCACACGGCTCGAGGGCGTCACCCTCGACCTTGGGTTTGAGGCCGTTAGCATAAAAATGGATGAGGGTGGCGATGCTCCGACGTAGCGGAGGAGACGAGCATCGATTCGCGAATCCAAGAAGGATTCGGTTGGACAGAGGTGGCTGGGAGATGAAGCACGCGATGGGGAACGAGGTGAGGTGAAAATGGCGGTCAGAAAATAGGCGGGGGTACGGTGAAGAAGTCGCCGGAGCTGAGCTCCGGCGAACTTCGACTTAACTAAATTACGCTACTCTAATGATCTAAATGCAAAATAAAAGACAGAAACGAGATGCGAGGATGAAAATCTACCTATGAAAATAAGGGCGTAGCTCGAACTTGGCTGGAGAGCCAAGGAGCAGGACGGACGCCGGAGCTCCGCCGTGGGCGCATCTCCTTCCTCCTCGAGCCACCACAACCTCCAGGGGACCTACAGCTATCACTTGGATGCACTCTTGGCCGAAGGCGTCGCCTCTAGGGCTCTGGAAATGGCCAAAATGACGAGGGAAGGAGATGGAGTTATTTAAAAACATGGTGGGGCGCCCTTATTGACCGGTGAATCTCAACGAATCAAGGTTATGTACACGCAATCTAAGGGAATGGCGGGGGTCATGATGCTTCTGGGAGAAAATTCCGTGAAGAGATCGAAGGTGATGGAGCATCAGATCAAGCAGGAAAAATGGAGGAAAAGGGGGGACTTGACAGTTTTGACGGGAGTCAGAGGCGCAGGGGGGAGTTGACCGGAGGTCAACCTTCCCTGGCCTCTGATTGGTCCACGTCGGCCAAATCTTGGCTGATTTATTAAACATAGTAATTGATTTAATTAGATTTTATTTATAAAATAAAAAATGTTTATAAATTAATGTAGTATTTTTTATGAATTTTATTTAATTTTTTGATGAATTTTATTACGAGTTTAGTTTAATAATGTATTTATAAGTATATTTATATGTATAATTTTTTACTTTATTTATTTTTCTTTTATTATTTTATTTTCTTATTTTATAAATTTATAACTTATTTTTGTGAGTATAAATATATTTTTATTTAATTTTTATGATTATTTACATTTTTAAATAAATAGGTGTGTGTGTATGTAGTTATACTTATAGGTATTTTACCTATATATTATGTACACTTTATTTATTTAATGTATTTTATTTGTTTTTATTTTGAATTTGTATTTTAATAAGTTATATGTAATATTTACAATTTAATAAAAATATGCAAGAATAAAATAATAAAAGAATGTGATCCCCTTTTATTTATGTATATCTATAACATAGGTATTTTGCCTATGTATTACATAAGCTTATTCAATTTTATAAATTCTTTTTTTTGTTTTAATTCTGATTTCAGTATGTAGATGTATTATATATATTATTTACAAGATTCTAAAATTATCAATTTATAGAAATAATAATTAATGAATAGAATGAATATTTTAATCTGTACCATATGCAAGGAGGGCCAAAAACCTAACTTTCACAGATGAACTCCAAAAATTATGAAACCAATTTTATTAAATAGTTCTTGGAAAGATATATACAATTAAAGGTGATTTTGGGTGATTTTGAGTCTTTATTTGCAAGATATGGGCCTGTGAAATTGAGATTCTGGCTTATTATTCTGTGTATAGAATGTACACTGTATATTATTTTTACACAAACTCAATTTTGTATTTTTATTTACAATATTATCTACAACTTTCATGTACAAAATATTTTTATTTGATGAATAAATAATTAAATACAAAATAGATGTCAAAAATGCATAAATGGTTGATCAAATAAATGAGGTATTTATTGTACTATTGGCCCTTATCTCCCCTACTTTATTCCTTGTCGACCAATTTCATGTTGGCCTTGGTCTCGGGGTTCGGGTCATAAAATATTTGCAATATTTTATTCCTTTTTCTTTTCTTCTCTTTATTCTATAATTTTGGCATTAAAAACCTTATTCTATGTACAAGAAATACAATAAATAATGAATGCTTTTATGGACAAATTAATGCTATTTACATGCATTTGCTAGGGTTTTTAAGGCCAAAATGATAGAATAAGGAATGATGAATCGGGATTCATCATCCCCCTATACTTGCCTTTGCTAGTCCCTAGCAAATACTTATGTAATAAGTACAAAAGAATAAAGAATAAGAAGAAAAGAAAAAGCAAGAATAAAGAATTTAAAGAATAAACTGAATTGATTATGATTTATTAAACTCATCTGTACAAAATCAAAGTTTGGAGCTCAGGTTAGACCTTGGTGTGAAAATGTGTGTGGAACCTGGTCGGGAACCAAATTTAAAACACAACAGCCTTCGAGAGTCACAGAACTCGGTTCAAATTACCTCAATAGCTTGGTCAGAACTAGCCTACTTCATACGCAAACCCTTATGACTATGAAGCTGACTTGTACAGTGTAAGTGATAGTGGCTCTCCCCAACTGAAATGACAAAGGAACTGACTTCTCCAGAATAACAACCCAATGATTCCCCAATCCAGCCCTCTACCGTCGAGGAGCGGGGTATTCCCTTCTAAGTTCAAGTAGCATCCAACTCAAGAGGAGGAGGTGGAGAAAAGAATGGATGGTAGCCAGTGTAGCTACCTATCCTGGGATGCAAGACCAGTGTAGTCAAGTCATCCAGCTGCAGGCTCACATGGTATAACTTTGATGCTCAAGCTTGCTTATTTTCTATACAACACATACATACATACTCCGGCATGCATTTTTATTTTTATTTACAAGCTTGTCCCTTTTTTTCAACATACTATTTACAGCAGCATTTACATAAGGACTTTTTCCTCTTGAGCCAGAAGACTATCCCTTGAAGCTTTATTGCAACCCACACTCTCCTGTCATTCAACTTCATTGAAACTGGACCAGGTTGGGGTGCACTTCCCTCCCTAGACGAGGACGAATGTTTCCACCCGTGTGCGTCTCAGACTGGCAAATCCAACCCCCTCACCACTCCAACTGAGTTGAGCCAAGTGAAAGGTGCAAGTGTCAAAGAGACGAAGAGAAGACATAACTCATACTGAGTATAGAAAAGCCTATACTATAACGACTAAAGAATAAAGAATGAAGGAAGGGAACAAGTGAATGAAAGAATGAATCAACGAGAAGTCGACCGTCCCCACTATACTTTGGATCAAATAATCCTAAGTATAACAAACTGTACACAAAGCAGGGAGGGTCAAGGGTGGGAATAAACAGATCAAAGAATTAACAAATCAAGGGTGCACCCCCCTATACTTAGGACAATGTACGTCCTAGGTACAGAAAATTGACACAAAGGGGAGACACCCTTAATATAGATAAAGAAATATGAAAAAGAAAAGATAGATATACACAAATAGATGAAAAGATCGGGAAGAATGTACGCATCACTCCCCCTATACTTAGGATCAAATAATCCTAAGTATAGGCAACAACAGGAGTGACAAAACTGAACAACGAAAAAACAACGCGGTGTGTACCCCCTATACTTAGGACAAGGTACGTCCTAAATGTAGACACAAAGGTATGGTGATAGATCTAGGGCACACTTAACATGCGGGAGAAAGAATGAACAAAGCACACATATATACAAGTGGTGAAGAACTGGTGGAGTACAGGACGGTATCTGACAAGTGAATACCGTACTTGCGCCATTGACTCCCTGTGAGAACAAGGACGCAGTCAGAAGGTGAAAAGACACCCGGATAAGCAGTCAGGTGGGTGTCGGCTACTGGGGACAAACAGATCAGAAAGTAAAGCGGGAACCAGTAGCGTGAAGTAGACAATCGGCACACAAGGTCAGCATTAGGAAAAAGAGCCGATACTATAAGACCGGGAGGAAGAAGGAACAGTACAGATTCCTCCGGTGAATCAGAGTCTCAGAAAGATATGGAAAAGTATCGAACAAGAGACATCGTGGCATTCGATGGTCATGAAGTCGGACGATCAAAGGAGACACACCGAATACCGCAGGACATGGCTCGATGATGAATACCCATTCATCACTCTTTATTCTTCTATTTTAGCTACAAAAACCTTTGCAAATACATGTAGATATGTGTAAATACAAATAATTACCAAAAGCATGCATTGTGTAAAAACCTATAATTAGCATGTTTTTGTGCAAAAATAAAAGAACAAAGAGCAAAAAGAAAAAAAGAGGGAAATATTTAGAATAAATATTGAGCAACCTAACCCAAGGGAGGGCTCAGCATGGGCCTGACCGCATAAAAGACACAGTAGAGGGAGATAGGAGCTCATGTATAGATATCTATGTAAATATATAAAATTATATTTTCCTCGACCAAAAATATTCTTGTAAATATTTGTATATATTTAGAAACAAAATAAAAATCTAAAAAAAAAATCAAAAGTGCAAAAATATCACTCCACCATGTGCATAGCCCATCATTCTTTATTTATTTAACCTTATAAATAAATGTATTTATTTTCAAAACTTTTTGTGAATATTCTATGGTATATATTGTAAATAAAATAAATAAAAAGAATTAAAACAAAAATCAAATAAAAATAACAAAAATTAAAAATACAAAAATATCTTGTACATATGCCATGTATATAAGTGTACATATATATTTATTTTATCCTTGTATATAAACAATAAAAATAAAATAAAAATACCCTTTTATTCCTAATTTCATACTATAAATAAATAAAATATAAAATAGGAATAAAATTATAAAAATAATAATTAAAAAAATCAAAAATCAAAAGGGCTACATATTGTATATACCCCTATATAATGTAAATACCCTATTTTTATTTCCAAAAATTCATTAAAAATCACCAAAAAATAGAAAAAAATAAAAGAAAAATATTTCATGTTTTAAGTTTTTCTTAATTCGGCCATTTTCTACCTTAAAATAAATAAACAAAAAAAATACAAATGGCGGCTCCTGATTGGTCCATAATAAATAATTTAAAAACCCAAAAACAATAATTTTGGTGCTCAAATTTTCCTTGTTTTCTCTAGTATACAGGAAAATTACCTTCAGGTCCCTTTGAAATCCTTGGATATTTTATCTTTGGGTTTTGGGCCCTGCTGGACAGTGCCTTACATTTTCAGTACTGTTTGATTTTTAGAAAATAAAATACCCATCATAAAAATCCCAAAAATTCACCAAAAACACTTAAAAACCTAAAAAACATAAAAACAATTTTTCTTGAATTTTTGCTTGAGTTTTATTTCTTTAAATAAATTGCTCAAGTGTGCTTGTTTATACTTTCCTTTATTTTCTTCATTTATTAAAAAAACCAAAAAACATTTTAAAAATCCAAAAACCACTAAAAAATTAGCTCTGAAATTTGACTACATAGTTTTTAAATCGTGCTCCTTGTGTTCGACCATGGTCGCTATACCAGGTAAAAAGAATAGCAAAGACCGCTTTCATTGTTTTCATTGATATTTATATCTTCTGAAGTGGTTTCAATAGATTTTTCTCGTTGACCGATTCCTGTGGTTGAGAACAACGACAACAATTGTGATATTATTATCTATTCCTCTCTTAACCGCATCGGACATCCGGCTCATCAGAATGGCGCCGTTGCCGGGGAGCACGACTTTGTAGTCATTTTTCTATTTTTTCTCTCTCTATATTATAATTGTTTTCTGACATTCTCTCTTGGATTTTTGTGCGAGGTACTGCTTGGACGACTTGGAGTTTCTTTTTAGAGGACCCGCGCAGGAGGAAGAGAGAGAGAAGCAGGAATTTTTATTTTTGAGAGGGAGAGAGAACAATATTTTTGTAATAATTTAGGACTTTTGAACTGTGGACACTTGTAACTTAGCGGGTCTGTTTCGCCGAGTACCGGTGTGCTCGGGGGACCCATTTGGATTTTCGCGGCTTTTTCTACGGTTTTGATAGCTAGCTGCCTTTTCCGGTGTTTACGCGGTTTTTCTCGAGCCCCTAGATTTAGGAATTTCTCTTGCTTGTGCCGTAATTAGTAGGGTCCCCACACTTAATTGCTTATCTGTTCCTATAGATCGTTAATTGGACCTACTAAAATCATTAATAAAAATAGCCGATTCATTATCTTCCGTAGCGTACGTGCCGTAGCCTGCCCCGCAAGCGCTACTCCTGAACTCGACCTGTCGAGAAGAGGAGGGGTGGGCCAAGACCGGACTCTTTGGCTTGGAGGATCGTGATCGGTTAGACGGTTCTTGCGATAGAAATTTGCTCATCTAGGACTCGGTTTTTCCTCGCTGCACCATTTAGGTAGTTTAATTCTGTTTTTAAATTCTGCGCGGATCACTTGCATGTAGAGTGCTGGAGACAAGGTACGCATTTCTTTCTCTGCATGCATCATTGATTTCTTCGCGCATCGGCTTTTTCGTCTTCTCCCTCTGTTTTTGGCTTAATCATCAGAAGAATCGGAAAATTCGTTAGGCCGCTTGTATTTATTTTAAAAAATTAAAAAAATTAAAAAGAAAAACAAAAAAAAAGGGACTGGATAACACTATTGACCCTAAAAGACACTCACATTAAAAATTTGTCTTGGGGAGAGCAACCCCCTCCTTGTATGGTTTGGATGCGCGAGAGAGTGACCCGCACCCTAGGTAGAGCCCTCCGGTGCTATTTCTAGGTGACTACCGACTATTCCGTGCGGGCCAGTCGGTTGGAGTAGCATCGGGTATCCTAACAGGTCACGTAAGCGCTCTGATATTCTGTGTGTTCACCAATAAAATTGACAAGATAAATTGACCGAGCTTTCACGGTCTTTACATTGTGTTGCGTTGGTGAACCGGGGGTTTGCTTTGCGATCATATTTTCTCCAGATCCCATCCGCCCTACTCGTCAGATCAAGATGATGGGTAGACGATCTCTTAGGCAGCCTCTGGCTGCACCGCTTTCAAGCGCGTCTACTTCACCATCTAGGTTGGCCCGTGAGAGTCAAGACCAGCTCTCCGGGCCCGAGTATGATTCCACCCTGTTCTCCCTCGATCCCCTTTCTTTTGCTACTGAGAGACATGAGCCCGAGGAAAGACGAATTGATTTGACAGAACCTGAGTTAGGCTCATCTGATTTTGCAGACGTCGGCATGGCCGCCAGATCAGACGATTACCCCGGAGGTCGGCAGGGAGATCAGCATGTCGTATTTGACCAGGGGGCGATCAACTCCACCCTGATCGCATCACTAGAGACCGTTCAGCAGCAGTTACGCGATCAGGGAGCTTTCATGATTGAGATGAGAAGGGAGTTGGAGCGACTCAGAGAAGAGAGAGATCAGAGCGAGAATGGGAACATTCCTGATGCTGATGCAGGGGCAGCAGCCGCAGCGGCAGCCGCCGCCGCAGCGGGACCACCGAGACCGATGCGGGAGTTACACAACCCCGGATCTACACTGATGCACCATTGGGTGGTGGTACCTGCTATCGTGGGGGATTTCAAGTTCCCTCCGAACACCCTGCAGATGCTTCCTCGTTTTCATGGACTCGCCACTGAGGAGCCCCACCTCCATCTCCAGGAGTTTTTGATGATCTGCAGCACTGTCCACGACCGTCATGTGGACCAGGATGCGATTCGGATGATGGCCTTCCCTTTTTTCACTGGCAGATAGAGCAGCCGCCTGGCTGAAGCATTTAGGGAAGTTTGTTTACACCTGGGAGCAGCTCCGCACCGAGTTCTTGAACAAGTACTATCCACTCGGGCGGACGAATGCAGCAAGGGCCCTGATCAACAACTTCTCCATGCTCCCTAACGAGCAATTTCACGAGGCATGGGAGAGGTTCAGAGAGCTTCTGGATAGATGCCCACACCACGACATTTCCAAGCCGAACCTAGTTCAGAGCTTCTTTAGTGGGATGACGCCAGAGCTTCCGGGTCTGGTGAATGCTTCTTGCGGCGGGTCCTACTTTGCCAAGGACCACAACCAAGTCTGGGCCATCTACGAGGAGATGGCTGAAAATTACATGGTGATGTCCCAGACTCGGTTGTACACACAGAGATCTCAGCCGCCAGGACCCGTGCAGTACCAGCGGATAGCACGGGTTGATGCAGGTCCATCCAGTTCGTCCACAGTTGCAGCCGCACAGGCAGAGTCGGCAGCTGCGGACATGGGGATTATCAGCGAGAAGTTGGACCGCATGGAAATAATAGAGAAGAAGCAGTGCCAGGGCATAACTCAGATGGAGCAGATGGCACAAACTCTGAGCGACGTGAAGACCCATCTCTTGTGTCTTCAGGAGGCACAGACGGCTTCTCAGCCCCGTCTTCAGTCGCGAGGCGATTCCGGCGGCAGCCGCAGCTCGTCCCAGCGCTCCAGCTCCTTGCAGCAGCCTAGACAAGTTCACCTTGTACAGGCGGAGCCGTATCAGCAGCAGCAGCCCTCTTACCAGTCTCCACCATCTCCAGAGATGCAGATGGTGCTCTACCAGCCGGATCAGCCTCTGGCAGTACTGCCGCCAGACCCCTTCGATGCAGAGCCGTTGATGGATGTCAACGGGATTTGGCATGACCGCCCTCAGCCTGGGATCCGACGAGACCATCCCGGATTCAGGTGGGGGAGTGGTGGTGCGCAGCCCCAGCCGCAGCCATCAGGACAGGGAGGGCAGTACTCCCAGCAGAGAGATCACCAGCAGCCCCCAGCATACCAGGCACACCAGCCATCATCCTTCGTATCTCGTCCCTACCAGCAGCAGGGACAGAATTGGAGACGTGAGCAGCAGGCTCACCAGCAGCAGCATCCCTCCTCTTACCCCTCTCAGCCGCAGCAGCACCAGGTCCAGCAGCCTCATTACCAGAGAGGCAACCCGTCGGGCTCCCATGAGAGCCCCGCCTTGGATGATTTAGCCCGCATCTTCACAGAGCAGCAGGCTACATTTAGACGGGAGATGGACGAGTTCCGCCAGGAGATGCGGGACCTGATGAGAGGGAAGGCCGCCATCCCTGCACAGATCGAGCCTAATCCGAATAGCTTGAAGAGGAAGTCTGAGCAGGTAGTTCACACTGAGCCTACCACACCTAGTGACTTATTTGATGATACATCTTCGGATCTATTTGATGCTGATTTTATCACACTTAGGAGCGGTAGGACCCCAGCAGGCGGCGGCGCCTCATCTGAGCTTCACCACGAGGATACTCCAGAGGCGCCACAGGAGGAGGAGAGCGGTACTGAGGCCGCTCGAGACGATGACGGTGGTACTGATGCCACCAAGGATGCTGATTCCACCGGCGGTACTGAGGCCGCCGCTTCACCATATCGAGGAGGTGGTACTGACGCCACCAGCAGAGCCGAGCCAGCCCGCGGTACTGAAGCCGCAAGATGTCTAGTTGTAGAGCCAGCTAGAGGTGGTACTAAGGCCACCAATTTTCATTCTGATAGAGATGTTGTCTTTCCTCGTATGGATGTAT
This sequence comes from Ottelia alismoides, assembly GCA_037367405.1. Lineage (NCBI taxonomy): Eukaryota > Viridiplantae > Streptophyta > Magnoliopsida > Alismatales > Hydrocharitaceae > Ottelia > Ottelia alismoides. The sequence goes on along the minus strand of JAZKJV010002475.1, from coordinate 126,913 downwards.
CTCAGAACTTTATTTTGAATAAAGGAAAAGGTTTAGTTTCTTCTGATCCCACTGTGGTGTATGATGCATGTGAGGATCCGGTCATCGAACCGTCTAGGCCTATTCCTAGTCCTTCATCTGAGAAGGACCCTGTGATCCCCTTTCCTAGAGCCCTTGAGTTGGGGAAGGGGAAGAAAAGAGAAAAAGATCCAAAAAAGAGAGAGCAGGAGGAGTTCAGCCAGAGCATGATAGACCGATTTCACATCCAGCTGACCCTCCATGAGGCTTTGCAACACATCCCTCTTCTTCAGCGATCCTTGAGAGACAGGACCACAGTCAGGAGAAAGAAGAGGAACAACACCGCAGAGATTCATGTGTTGACAAAAGCCACGTGTTACGCGATCCAGAACCATCTGCCGACCAAGAGGCCAGATTTAGGAGCCCCGTATGTCAGATGTCAGATTAGTGAGCAGAGGTTCAACCGTACTCTATTAGATAGCGGATCGTCGATCAACCTCCTTCCGGCAACCCTTCTCGACCACTTAGAGTTGGGCACTCTTAGACAGAGCAGGACATACCTTCAGTTTGCTGATCGGTCTGTCAAGAGGCCAAAGGGGTTGTTGCGAGACGTTGTCGTCACGATTCAGGGTTTGCAATTCCCCGTGGACTTCGTAGTGCTGGACATGGAGACCCCTTACTCGTTGACCGATTCCCCTATCATCCTCGGTCGCCCGTTCTTGGCCACAGCCAAAGCGGTAACTGACCATGACAGTGGGAAGGTATTCTTTCGCGTCCAGGGCGAGAGTATACAAATAGAGACGGTTAAGGACCACAGAGCCAGAGATAGATCCCGCCCCGATGCGAGTACAGATTCAGAGCAGCTGACAGACGCAGAGCCAGACATCCACCAGGACTGTGATTTTGTGATCACAGATGATGAGGCAGCTTGGGCAGATCCTGTAGCACAGACCATCCTCTCACTTTCAGATACAGCTGATGCAGAAATGATAGCAGAGGATAGTCTGGAGAGCACAGCCCTGGTTCAGGATACTATTGAGTCAGCAGAGTCGGACCTTGATCGCGACACGATGTTCAGTGATGGTGGTGCTGAGGCCACCTTGTTGTTCGGTGGTACTGATACCACCGCGGATGATATAGATCCCTCGGATTCAGAGTCTGATTGGGCAGATTGTGATGACCAGATGCCAGACCTGGATCCACCTGAGCCTACATATGAGGAGGAGGTAGAGGCGGAGCAGATCAGAGACAATGCAGAGGACCCGCCTTCTCCAGATCCAGTTTGTGAGAATTCTTTATTATTTTCCCAGGCAGATTTGGCAGAAATGTCAGCATACACACAACTTCTTCAGAAGCCAGATTTGCCAGCACCCAGCTGTCCAGAGCTAAAGCCGCTCCCTACTTCGCTGAAGTATCGATTCCTTGCGGGAGAGTCTGAGATGTACCCAGTCATCATCTCTGCCGATTTGACTGGAGAACAAGAATCCCGTCTGATGGAGGTTCTTGAAAAGAACCGCAAGGCAATTGGATGGAGCGTAGCAGATCTCCATGGGATTAGTCCCTCGTTGTGCTCCCACCATATCTATCTCGAGGAAGGGGCAAAGCCGTCACGTGAGTTCCAGCGGCGACTGAACCCCAACCTAAGAGAGGTTGTCATGAAGGAAATATCAAAATGGTGGAGTGCAGATTTTATTTATCCCATTTCCGACTCCAAGTGGGTTAGCCCCTTGCATGTGGTGCCCAAGAAGACGGGCATCACAACTGTGATCAGTGAGTCGGGAGAGGAGATCGCTGCACGAGTACCCACCTCTTGGAGGGTCTGCGTTGACTACAGGAGACTCAACCAGGCCACCAAGAAGGACCATTTCCCCCTGCCTTTTATTGATCAGATCATAGAGAGACTGGCAGGGAAGAGCCATTATTGCTTCCTGGATGGGTACTCGGGCTACAATCAGGTGGCCATCGCTCCCGAGGATCAGGAGAAGACCACCTTTACCTGTCCCTTCGGTACATACGCCTTTCGACGCATGCCATTTGGGCTATGCAACGCCCCTGCGACTTTTCAGAGATGCATGCTGTCGATCTTTTCGGACATGGTAGGGGAGTGTTTGGAGGTCTTCATGGACGACTTCTCGGTTTACGGCGACGGATTCGATTCCTGCTTTGACTGCCTAGACCGAGTACTCCAGCGATGTATTGCTACCCGCTTGGTTCTGTCTTGGGAGAAGAGTCACTTCATGGTGACTCAAGGGACGGTGCTTGGCCACATCATCTCCAACAGGGGCATGGAGGTTGATCCGGCCAAGGTTGACGTCATTAGAAAACTCGCGCCGCCGTCCAATTTAAAGCAGCTACGGTCATTTCTGGGGCACGTTGGTTTTTATAGGAGATTCATTCATGATTTCAGTAAGATTGCCCGACCGTTGACTGACCTCTTGACGAAAGACACCGAGTTCCTTGTCGATGACAAGTGTCTTTCGTCCTTTGAGACTCTCCAGCAGTGTGTTATTGAGGCTCCTGTCCTTCAGCCACCCGATTGGTCTCTCCCATTCGAGATCATGACGGACGCCTCCGATTTTGCCGTAGGGGCAGTGCTGGGACAGAGGAGGGATGGAGTTCCATTTGCCATACACTACGCTAGCCGCACATTGGATTCCGCCCAGCGGAATTATACGGTCACAGAGAAGGAGATGCTAGCCGTAGTGTTCGCCCTAGATAAGTTCAGATCATATATCATTGGATCTAGAGTGACTTTGTTTACAGATCATACCGCCATCAGGTACCTCATGGAAAAGAAGGATGCCAAGGCCAGATTGACTAGATGGATCCTTCTACTCCAGGAATTCGACATTGAGATCAAGGATAAGCCTGGAGTCAAGAATGTGGTGGCGGATCATCTTTCCCGATTAGAGCAGCCTGAGGATTCTGAGCAGATTGATCCTATTCGAGATACCTTCCCAGATGAGGCGATCCTTGCTATCGCCTCACTCCCGTGGTATGCCGATATTGTGAACTTTCTCGTTGCTGGGAAAGTCCCACAAGATTGGCCCAAGCAGAGGCTTGAGACCTTCCTTGCGAAGACCAAGTCCTACCACTGAGAGGATCCCATCCTTTACCACGAAGGAGGGGATAGCATCTGGCGTCGGTGTATTCCTCAGGAGGAGCACCATAGCGTCCTCACTTACTGCCACAAGCTTGAGGCAGGAGGACATCATTCTGGGAGGAGAACGGCACAGAAAGTGCTCCAATCCGGCTTGTGGTGGCCTACCCTCTTCAAGGACTCTGATGAGTTCGTAAAGAGGTGTACTGACTGTCAGAGGATGGGCACTTGTGGACAGCGTGATATGATGCCGATGCAGCCCATTCACTTCTGTGAGGTTTTTGACGCATGGGGCATCGATTTCATGGGTCCATTCCCTAAGAGTCAGGGATTTGAGTACATTCTGTTGGCCGTAGATTATGTTAGTCGTTGGGTTGAGGCTATCCCCGCCCGAGCCGCTGATGCGAAGACAGTTTGCAGATTTTTGAGGAAGCACATCATCATGCGATTCGGGGTTCCACGAGTCCTGATTTCTGATGGGGGGTCTCATTTCATCAACGACCAGGTAAAGGCCCTTGCTAGCGAGTTCAGCATAGATCATCGTGTTGCCACACCTTACCATCCACAGACGAATGGTCTAGCTGAGGTGTCGAATAGGGAGATCAAGAATATTTTGCAGAAAGTCGTTCGCCCTGACCGAAAGAATTGGTCACAGCTTTTGGACTCGGTCTTGTGGGCATATCGGACGTCTTTCAAGACTCCATTGGGCACATCTCCCTTTCGCCTCGTTTATGGCAAGCCGTGCCATTTACCTGTTGAGCTGAGGCACAAGTCACTTTGGGCAGTTACAGATATTCTTATGGATCCAGATGGTATAGGAGACCAGAGGAGGGCAGAGTTAGCTACCCTGGAGGAGCTGAGAGATGCAGCTTTCTCAAGCAGCCTACATTATAAGGAAAAAGTGAAGGAGTGGCATGATTCTCACATCAGCCACAAGCATTTTGAGATTGGACAGAGAGTATGGCTGTTTGATGCAAGGCTACGATTATTCCCAGGGAAGCTACAGAGCAAATGGAAGGGACCTTACTTGGTCAGAAAGGTACACGATAACGGTAGCATTGATATATCTGAGTTATCTTCTGAGAGTACCTTTCGAGTGAACGGCCAGCGGCTCAAGCCATTTCTAGATCATGAGCCGCGGGACGTTATTGTTGCCACTATTCATTTTGCGTGAGATGTAGTCTCTTGACTCACATCTTTTGCATCTCACGCCTGAATTTCACTGTTCTTCCGCCTGTATAGATCCAGTTGTCCATATCATTCTATTCTTTAGTCCCACATCCCTTTTCTCATCCTGTGATTATGCTATACTTAGGGTGTACTTTACCCTAAGTATAGGGGAGGATTGTCGGACCTGCGAGTATTCTTTTCATTCTTTCTGCTCCTGTTTTTGCTGCCTATACTTAGGGATATTTTACCCTAAGTATAGGGGGAGCAGACTCTGTATCTTCTTCACTCGGATTTCCCTTCATGTACAGCTTGCTATACTTAGGATTAGTTAATCCTAAGTATAGGGGGAGACCACCGAGTTCCTCTCATTCTATTCATTTATTCGTTCCTGTACTTAGCCATTCCTTTTCACTTCCTTTCTACTAAGCACGAGTTATGTCTTCTTCATCGCTCTTGATCACTCTGAGGACATCGTTCGAGCTAAGTATAGGGGGTGTGTGTATATATTTCATATATACTTTAGCCATAACTCGTACTTTGTGTGAGTGTGTTAATAAATAAAATGGCTAAAAATCACAAAAATTTAAAATTTTTCATGTACATAAACCTCTTTTATCCTTGCACATAAATAGCTAGTATACAAAGTATTTTTGTAAAAATAATTTCAAAAATCTTTTGTGTAAAGCTTGTGTAAATATTTGTGTATCAAAATTATGTATATAGTACAAAATTTTTCCAAAATGTTTTGAAAAAAAAAATCAAAAGTTTACAAAAATCTTTTGTAAATGCTTGTAAATGTTTGTAAATATCTTTTTGCAAAACTCGCACTTCATGCATCATCATCATCCATGATTTCAAAACATTTTTCAAAAATTTTGCATGATTGTAAATATTTGTAAATAGCATCTTGTGTACATACATGTATATAGTTTTTCCTGGATGAGAGTTGACATTTAAATTAAGCCTGGAATTAAATTGAGAAATGGAGCTTGAAAAAGATCTTAATCCACTTAACTTTAAGAGGAACCTTATAGGACTTAGGGTTAAGACTTTTCAGATCCATAAGGACTTAATTCTTTGAGTCCACTAGGCTATGAGCATATGTCATCTTGATGAGCCTAAGTAGAGCACTTAACAACACACGCATGACTCTTAGAGACAATGGCTTAACTTGCACCTGCACTTTACACATGGCTCTCCACGGATGAGGTGGTGAGGAGGCAGTTTCCTTTGGCTTGGGGTAGCATATGAGGGTAGTACTTCTAGGCGGAACCTCTCTTCTTCTTTTAGTGAAGGAAGTGCACCTCAACTTGGTCTAGTGGTGATGAAGGCTAAAGACAGAAGCCGTGGGTTGCAATAAAGCTTCAAAAGAGGGATAGTCTACTGGCTCAAGAGGAAAATTTCTTATATATGCTGCACCATGTAGATATGCTGTACAGAAGTCTTTGAAAAAAAATGCAAAAATGCAAAAAGAACTCCAAAAAAGTGGTGGGTCGGATTGAAAATTTAATAACCCCACCGGAGTATAAAGCAAAAGCTTATGGTATCATGTCACATCTCATGAAGCTTGCAGCGGGAGACTTAGCTACACTGGCTAAGCTTCCAAAACTCTATACTTCTACCCCCTCTTCTTGAGCCGGTTGTACTTGAACTTAGAAGGGAATACCCCGCTTCTCGAGGAAAGAGTTGCTAGACCGAGGCATTAGAGTTACCAGGTTGAGGGAGGTTGTTTCTTTGTTACTTCTGAGGTGGGGAGCCACATATCACTTACACCGCATGGAAAGATTCATGGTCATTAGAGTTTGTGTATGTAGACTTGTTCTGATCTGGTTTATTGAGGAGTCTTGCCCGTAGATTGGTGGAACTTAGAGGCTGTTGAGTTTTAAGCTTAAGTCTAAATAAGGTTCCGACACATTAATAATCCAAAGATCTGATCGAGCTCCATATTTCAATTTAATGAAGGAAAGTTTAATAATTCAACTTTGATCCATGTACATCCTCTTTTTCTTTTTCTTTTTCTTTCTTTTTCACTTCTTTTTCAAATAAGTGTTTGCTAAGGGACTAGCAAAGTTAAGCATAGGGGGGTGATGAATACCCATTCATCACTCTTTATTCTTCTATTTTAGCTACAAAAACCTTTGCAAATACATGTAGATATGTGTAAATACAAATAATTACCAAAAGCATGCATTGTGTAAAAACCTATAATTAGCATGTTTTTGTGCAAAAATAAAAGAACAAAGAGCAAAAAGAAAAAAAGAGGGAAATATTTAGAATAAATATTGAGAAACCTAACCCAAGGGAGGGCTCAGCATGGGCCTGACCGCATAAAAGCCACAGTAGAGGGAGATAGGAGCTCATGTATAGATATCTATGTAAATATATAAAATTATATTTTCCTCAACCAAAAATATTCTTGTAAATATTTGTATATATTTAGAAACAAAATAAAAATCTAAAAAAAAATCAAAAGTGCAAAAATATCACTCCACCATGTGCATAGCCCATCATTCTTTATTTATTTAACCCTATAAATAAATGTATTTATTTTCAAAACTTTTGTGAATATTCTATGGTATATATTGTAAATAAAATAAATAAAAAGAATTAAAACAAAAATCAAATAAAAATAACAAAAATTAAAAATACAAAAATATCTTGTACATATGCCATGTATATAAGTGTACATATATATTTATTTTACCCTTGTATATAAACAATAAAAATAAAATAAAAATACCCTTTTATTCCTAATTTCATACTATAAATAAATAAAATATAAAATAGGAATAAAATTATAAAAATAATAATTAAAAAAATCAAAAATCAAAAGGGCTACATATTGTATATACCCCTATATAATGTAAATACCCTATTTTTATTTCCAAAAATTCATTAAAAATCACCAAAAAATAGAAAAAAATAAAAGAAAAATATTTCATGTTTTAAGTTTTTCTTAATTCGGCCATTTTCTACCTTAAAATAAATAAACAAAAAAAAATACAAATGGCGGCTCCTGATTGGTCCACGGGGGATTGTTGACCCCGGTCAACTCCCCCGCGGACTCTTTCCTTTTCAAGAAAGCGCGCGCCGCCCCGACATCGCCAATTTCTCCACGCGCCTCCAGCCTGTCGCCCACGCAAACCCCGCGCCCGGATCCTTCGCCGATCATCCGACATCCACGCCCGATCCTTCGCCGTGCGATCCACGCCTTCCATAGCCGTCGCCTCCCAACCCTAATCGGGCCTGCCGCTTTATATATTCTCAGCTCCGCCGCCTCTGCGCCTCATCTTTGGACCTTCTCCTTCTTCCCAGTGAACTCCGGCGGCATCGCGAGAGTGACAGCAAGCGATCGCCACTGTTGCAGCGAGGCGAGGAGGCGAATCCACTGATCCGGCGTTCTTCGCCGCCTTTGCTCCGCCACCAGCGTGAGCACCGAGCCTCGGGCCGAGACGACCCTCGAGGCTACGACCAGGAGCACCCCCTGCTCTTCCCCAGTCTCTCCGACCACCCAGGTAGATCTTTTAGGCCGTAGATTAGCGTAGACTTAGATTTTTAGTTTACTGTTAGAATAGCTCCGCCGCTGTCGCCAGCCACCTCCGAGATTCCATCTGCCATTCCGACCCGACCATCATCTTCGCCAGACCTCTCCGCACCTTCTTCACCCCTTCGCCCAACCCAGATCGCACAGGATCTGGGAATCGAGCTCCTTCGTCCATCGCCTCGCCGGAGCTCGCCCATCTCGTCTCTCCGATCACCTTCACCCCGCCTAACCGGGTCGAGGCAGTTTGCCCTCGACCCGCGAGTCTCCTGGTTGTTTTTGCAGGTACATCCAAGCCCATCTGAGGGCTTGGACCATCAGGTCCAGGAGCTTCATCTCCGACGACCTCGCCGGAGCTCTCCAGAGCTCGGCTGAGCCATCGGAGACCACCAGTCGCTGCGGAACGTCATCGCGGAGCTTCTCCGATCTTCACGAGCAGCAGGGGAGGTCAGGAGCGCACGTATTGGGCCGGCGAACTTCGCCGGCCACCTGTTCTTCTTCGACCTTCAGCCGCCGTCCGATCAGACCTCCTGCTCCAGATTCCATCACGATCGTCCGTTCAGGAGCAGCAGCCACCGTTTGATCTGAGGAGGATTGATCTGGACCGCCCGATGCTCGAGGGTTAGCCACGGAGAGCCACCACCGTTCGATCCTCCACGTGGAGCAACCCCCGCCGTCGGATTCGCCCGAGGAGCTCAGCTGTGGAGCGCCCGTCGTTCGCCACCGTCAGATGCTCCACGTGGCATCCATCCAGCCGCTCCATTAATAAAGGGGTAAATTACCTTAGGCCCCCTCTTAGTTTTTGCTTTATGCTTCAGTCCTGTAATTATTTAGCGTATTTTATTTACGTTGGGATATTTGCATAGAGGACCCCGTACTCTGTTTAGTTTGCATTTATGCCCCTGTGTATGGTTTGACACGTGCATCGACACGTGAGTTTTTGGCTTATTTGCATATCTTACCCTTGTAGTTCTGACTGTTAATGAATGAATGAAAGTTTGTGTTTATTTGCATATATACCCCTGTGAGTACTTTAATTGAACATGTGCGTTATATTTTGGGTATTTTGCCGATAAGCCCCTGGACTTTTGGTACTTATTACCAACAAGTCCTCGGAACTTATTTTTCTTACATATAGGTCCCTGAGTGCCTCAAGCACGCGCCACGCGCGTGATTTCTTGGGTATTTTGCACCAGGACCCCCAGAACTTCGGGTATTTGCACTTTGGTCCCTGTGCACAGTGCCCCCTGACTATTTTTGAATAAAATATCAAATCACCTCCAAATCCAACGAAAATTTGACACATGGCTCCTGCCATGGTGTAGGATTTTTGTAGATTTTTGAGGACATTTTTGATCTTGTTTGCTATTTTTAAAAAATCAAAAACATCTATTTTTAGCACTGTTTCACTTGAAAAATCACAAAAAAATATAAAAACACCCCCAAAAAATTCTATAAAAATTAGTTACTGTTCTTTGTGTGTTGTTTGATTTTCTAGCCAATTTTGGCTATTTTTCGTTGAGTAAAAACCCTAAAAATCTAAAAACACTTCAAAACTTATAAAAATCATAATAAATAATTTAAAAACCCAAAAACAATAATTTTGGTGCTCAAATTTTCCTTGTTTTCTCTAGTATACAGGAAAATTACCTTCAGGTCCCTTTGAAATCCTTGGATATTTTATCTTTGGGTTTTGGGCCCTGCGGGACAGTGCCTTGCATTTTCTGTACTGTTTGATTTTTAGAAAATAAAATACCCATCATAAAAATCCCAAAAATTCACCAAAAACACTTAAAAACCTAAAAAACATAAAAACAATTTTTCTTGAATTTTTGCTTGAGTTTTATTTCTTTAAATAAATTGCTCAAGTGTGCTTGTTTATACTTTCCTTTATTTTCTTCATTTATTAAAAAAACCAAAAAACATTTTAAAAATCCAAAAACCACTAAAAAATTAGCTCTGAAATTTGACTACATAGTTTTTAAATCGTGCTCCTTGTGTTCGACCCTGGTCGCTATACCAGGTAAAAAGAATAGCAAAGACCGCTTTCATTGTTTTCATTGATATTTATATCTTCTGAAGTGGTTTCAATAGATTTTTCTCGTTGACCGATTCCTGTGGTTGAGAACAACGACAACAATTGTGATATTATTATCTATTCCTCTCTTAACCGCATCGGACATCCGGCTCATCACTCGACCCTGCGAGGGTTGTCAAGGTGAGCAGACTCAAAGGAGCCGGGAATCAGACCATAATCAGAAGACTTGGTCCCGTGATCCGCAGATCGGATACACAATCAGAGAGGGGACCAAGCACACAACTCAGAAGACTCGGCTTCGTGCTCCAACAGACAGGAGACACCAGAAATGAAACCGAGTACCTAGAAAATGATGTACCCTCCCGCAGATAACCCTCGGAGAGTAGTACATGCTGATCATCGAATAATCAGAGGAAGACTCGACCTTGCGAGGGTCGTCAAGGCGATTGGATAATCTAAAGAATGTGGAAGCGTCCCACAGATAACCCTCGAGGAACATGCTGCCAGCTAGGCATGGGAATAGCAGATATCAGGAGCTCAACCTTGCGAGGACCGTCAAGGCAAGCAGACTCAAAGGAGTCTAAACAGATGGGTCCCATGATCCACCGATCGAGTATGCAACTCAGGATGGGACCAAAATCATATATATTAAACGACCCGATTCTGTGTTCCGCAGATCGGAAACACAGTCAGCAAGGGGAATCGATCGTAAAGAGAGTGTCGCATTCTCCCACAGATAGTCCTCGGGGAGTAATGCAATCTAAGCAGTGAAGTCTCAGACCGTGTCTCTACCTTGCGAGGGTCGTCAAGGAGAGAGAAGGCTCAAAGGAGCCAGATCCATTAGACGGACCCACATAGTGGCCTCAATAGTTGACACGTCGGCTACTAATAGAGGAGACCAATCAGATCGGAAATGTGTCGTAGTCTCCCGCAGATAACCCTCGGGGAGCTACGATCTAATCAAGGAATAATCAGAAAAGATCTCATCCTTGCGAGGACCGTAAAGGAGAGCGGACTCAAAGGAGTCTGAGCAAGTCGGTATCATGCCCCAACAGATTAGGCGCATAATCAGAAAGGGAGACCGAGTGCACAAATCAGACGAATCGGCTTCGTGTTCCAACAGACAGGAGGTACCAGAAATGAGTGAAGTCGATCGTAAAGAGAGTGTCACATCCTTCCGCAGATAGTCCTCGGGAAGTGATGTGAGCCACACAGTGAATAATCAGAGTACAACTCGTCCTTGCGAGGGTCGTCAAGGAGAGAAAGAGGCTCAAAGGAGCCGAATCCATCAGACGGATCCACAGAGAGTCTGGTCTCGACAGACGGCTGACCGCCTATCAGTGGAAGAGACCAGAGTGGGCTATAATGTGTCATAACCTCTCGCAGATAACCCTCGGAGAGCTATGAACTAGGCAGTGAGCAAATGGAATATCAAGGCTCGTCCTTGCGAGGACCGTCAAGGAGAGCCATCAGACAGTTGGCCCCATGTGCCGACAGATCGGGCACACAATCACAGAGTGAGGCAAATCAAGCATATCATCTGACTCGGTTTCGGGTCCCATCAAAATGGCGACCCAAGCAGTGGACGAAACCGTAGCCCTAGAAATTGTTGCATTCTCCCGCAGATAGTCCTCGGGGAGGAATGCGAGCTGGATCAATGTAGGTCATGGGAATGCTGGCATAGAGTCTCAGGTTCTCGAAATAATGTGAATCCATCAATCTACCAGAGGGCATAAGATCAAGTGGAGGGACAAAAGAGCAGCTCATCAATTATAATGCAATCCCTCGAAGTCAATCTAATCAGCTGAGATGGCACAAAAGATAAGCATGAATCCTCAAAGTGCCATAGGTGGATAAGATAATCAGGAGATCGAGGATGGGTCAATCACGAAGAAGAGAGACCATGTGGGTTCCAATCATCGTCATCATGAAGCATATATCAAGATAGTCCATCCAAAATCCAAATCAAGACGGGCTGAAACCTCAAAATAGATAGATCAGTAGAAACATCATGATATCATCCTCAAATCCCTGAAGCACATCACATCCTCAATCCGGTGTGCGAGATCTAAATCCTCAATACAGAATCACACCTAGTCATCGTGCATCATCAAAAATCTTGTATGCACGTATCCAAAGTCAAATCCACCAAGTATATCCATCTCATCATCCTCAACATCATTGTCCCGTCTTATACAAATAATCCGGGTAATCATACAATCCTTGATGCTGGCCTCGTCGATGTGCACAACATTCCCGGGTAATAGCAAGGTGATACGGGGGACTCAAGGAAGGTGGAGAAGAAGGGTAACACAATGGAGTGGAGAAGCTGATTGAGTGATGTGCCAATATCACGGGTGGTAGAAGAATGATACAGAGGGGACGAGGAGGGTGGGCGAGAAGATCGGGACATAGACAAAATTGGGTGTTCCACGCAAGGCGGGAACACCATCAAAATATGGTGGTCCGAAGAGCATGCTCTCCTCGAACCAGAGAAGATGGGGATGGTACGGTGGTCACTAGGAAAGTGGTGAAGAAGAGGGAAACGACGGACTTGGCGAAGAATGATTGAGCTCAAGTGCCAATATCACGACTCGATGCAGATGAGGATATATATATATATAAGAGGTAGAGAGACTCAAAGATGAAAAATGCATGACTCACACGATGGGACCGGCTACTCAAATAGTGAATGAAAAACACAACGGACTCCAAGTCACAATCAATACACAAGGCAAACCCCCGATTCACCTACTCAACACAGTGAAGACCGTCAGATGACGATCATTTATCTTTTCGGTTTTAGAGTTAGGTGAGAATCTCAAAGTTGTACAAACACTTAGGAGATTTGATAGGATTTGGGCTCTACTCCTTACTGTGTACGTGAGCAATTAAAACGCATACAATGAGGGGGTTGCTCTCCCCAAGACAAGGAAGTCCATTATGTTTTATTTTTAGGTTCAATAGAGTTAGCAGTCCCAATTTTATTTAGGTTATCACTTTTGTTGGGTATTTTCAATGCACATGCCTATCGAGGTTCCAATTTCCATTTAGCATCCTAAGTGGTCAAAAACAGAGGGAGGAGATCGGAAAAGCCATGCAAGTCGGAAAACGATGATGCATGCCAAGTAAGAAGACTTACAGTGCTTCCCAGCTCTCTCCATGCAGGATGCATAACAGAATTGAAACCTATGCTACATGAAATGCAATTCCATGAAATCGCCCTAGGATAGTAACTGCTAGTATCGTGAAGCACCAAATGTTGGTTATTCAAAGTCAAACCCTGAAGTCCGGTCTAGGCTCACCCCTCCTCTTCTCGACACATCGAGTTCAGGAGTAGCGCTTGATGGGGCTCGCTCACGGCACACGGGTTAAGAGATAAATGAACAGACTGTTTAAATTTGACAAGATCCAAAACGCACTATAGGTACATGCAAATATATTAGGGTGTTTGGACCTTAATCTATCGGCAAGCAGTCCCTAAGCTAGGGCTCATTCACATAAAATAATAAAAACAAAATAAAAAAGAAAAAAGCGTCAAAACCATCGAGGCCCCCAAGGGAACAATCCCTCGGGCAATGGACCTCGGGAAGTCGGCGTGTACCTGTGAGTCCTGTATTATTACATGCCAAGTGTCACTCTCTCACATAAATATACATAATAAAATAAATAGAATGCATAAAAATAGAGACTGTCTTTAAAAATTCTCCTTCATCTGCCTTTGATGCTCTCTCCTGTTGGCTGGTGTAGAAGAGCCAACTCCGCCTCGCTTGGGTGCATTGGTCCTCCTAGGAGGTCCTCATTCGCTTGGCGGTCCCTCGCATCAAATACAAATAAAAGAGATGGGTCAGAACAGTCAATCAATAATCTCAATAATAATCAAATAAAGAAATGAATACTGGACATGAGCAAAGAATTAAATAAATAAATGATCAACCATACAAAATCCGTTGCCTCCCCGGCAACGACGCCATTTGTTTACTCCGGAAATCGGTGGTCTCAAGTTCCTCACAAGGCAGGAACTTGGCCGCTGAGTCGACCACACAAAATCCAGAATAAAACAACAATTAACCCACAATAAAGTATATGCAATGAATATAAAAAATGTGGAGTTAAATTTATTATAACTCTACATGAAAATGTGTATAGGTGTAAGCACAAGTAGAGGTCGAACACTGGGAGGCGAAGGGATGTATGGTGAAAATGATTGTGCAATTATTCAATTCAATGATCATGTCCAATTCTTTTTTATTGTTTTTGTGGGTTTTTTAGTTTATAATTTTTTTTATTTTTTTATTCTTGTTTTTATGATTTTTATGTTGTTTTTATAATTTGTATTTTTTATTTTCTTTTCATTTTTTTTAAATTAAATAGATATATATACACAGATAGAGATAAGAAGAGAGAGAAGTATATATGGATACAAATATATATATATATGTGTGTGTGTGTGTATGTGTGTGTGTGTGTATAAATACTCAAAATATACTAGATATAATATATTCGTTTTTGGTATTTTATATTTTTAATTTTTTAATTTTTTTGTTATTTTTCTGGAATTTTTCTAATTTTTATGTATTTTCAATTTCAAAAATGTCCCTAATAAGGGACTAATTGAATAGGCCGTAAATAATTTGGATTTTAAAATATGAAATAAGTCCAAAAATAACCCAAATAAATTTTAGTAAATTAATAGTAACATATATAGATAATTATAAAATAGGAAAACATATTTTTTGGTATTTTAGAGGGGTTTTCTCTTTTTTTTAGGATTTTGGAGCTTCTTGAAATTTTTATATTTTCTTTTTCTATTTTTAAGGTTTTTCATTTTATGGACTCAATATATATAAAAATATACCATATATAATATTTTTGGAATTTTTCAAAAACATTTTATAATTTTTTTTTGTATTTTCTAATTTAAACAGTACAAAAAGGGCTCCTTTTTAATTTTTAATAATTAGGATAAATGCAAAAAAAATGTAAAATAAAATATGGGCGTGAAACAACATTAAATGAACATTTACCCTGATTTTTCTAAATTTTTAGGAGCACCATGAGTATTTTTAATAAATAGATAAAAGAGACAAAAATTAAACAGCATGGCAGGGGCATAAATGCAATAAAAATAAATGATAGGGAGCACAGTGCAAATAAACCAACGTACATAAACATTTATTAAAATTTTTAGAACCTATTTACAATTACAAAAAGGCACAAGGTTTACATGCAATTTTCACGCGCCTCACGTGGGACTGCACGTGAGGCGCTGGAGGACCAAAAAGTAATTACTATAAGCACAGGGGTCCTACTGTAAAATTTACATTTTTATTTACACTAAACATTTATTTTATAATATTAAAAATTAAATACAGAAAGAGCAGGGGTTATATGTGAAATTTACCCCCAAAGGTGCGCGATCCAACGGCTGATCTTCGTCCACTTGCCATGCGTCGCCTCCACGTCTACCGATGCCGCTTCGACGATGGGCGGTGAGGATTAGATCACCCAAGGTGATCTGACGGTCTGAGCGCTGCTCCATCGGACGGCTGTAGCTCGAACTGGGATCTTGATCTTCATCCGACGGCGAGGAGAGTGGCTGGAAGAACAGGGGAGGAACTCGCCGCTAGCGAGTTTCTCCCGACGAGATCTCTCTTTCTCGACGGTCCTTTTCACTCCTGAGGGTCTCAGAACCTTCCTGCAGGTTTCCTCTAAGTACTGGGAGTCTTGGATCGGTCGGAGATGCACTGGAGCGTCGCAACGAGCTCAGGGAAAAGAGGGGTCTCCAGGTACCTCCGCCGGCTTTGATTTCGTCTCCTGGCGCGTTTCAAGGCTCCTGACCTGCACAGGATGATCACACGGCTTGAGGGCGTCACCGTCGACCTGGGGTTTGAGGCCGTTATCATAAAAATGGATGAGGCCGGCGATGCTCCGGCGAAGCGGAGGAGACGAGTATCGATTCGCGAATCCAAGAAGGATCCGGTTGGACAGAGGTGGCTGGGAGATGAAGCACGCGATGGGGAACGAGGTGAGGTGAAAATGGCGGTCGGAAAACAGGCGGGGGTACGGTGAAGAAGTCGCCGGAGCTGAGCTCCGGCGAACTTCGACTTAACTAAATTACGCTACTCTAATGATCTAAATGCAAAATAAAAGACAGAAACGAAATGCGGGGATAAAAATCTACCTATGAAAATAAGTGCGCAACTCGAACTTGGCTGGAGAGCCAAGCAGCAGGACGGACGCCAGAGCTCCGCCGTGGGCGCATCTCCTTCCTCCTCGAGCCACCACAACCTCCAGGGGACCTCCAGCTATCACCTAGATGCACTCTTGGCCGAAGGCGTGGGCTCTAGGGCTCTGGAATGGCCAAAAAGGCGAGGGAAGGAGATGAAGTTATTTATAAACATGGTGGGGCGCCCTTATTGACCGGCGAATCTCAATGAATCAAGGTTATGTACACGCAATCTAAGTGAATGGCGGGGTTCATGATGCTTCTGGGAGAAAATTCCGTGAAGAGATCGAAGGTGATGGAGCATAAGATCAAGCAGGAAAAATGGAGGAAAAGGGGGGACTTGACAGTTCTGACGGGAGTCAGAGGCGCAGGGGGGAGTTGACCGGAGGTCAACCTTCCATGGTCTCTGATTGGTCCATGTCGGCCAGATCGTGGCTAATTTATTAAACATAGTAATTGATTTAATTAGATTTTATTTATAAAATAAAAAATGTTTATTAATTAATGTAGTATTTGTTATGATTTTTATATAATTTTTTGTTGAATTTTATTACGGGTTTAGTTTAATAATGTATTTATAAGTATATTTATATGTATTTATTTTTTTACTTTGTTTATTATTCTTTTATTATTTTATTTTCTTATTTTATAAATTTATAACTTATTTTTGTGAGTATAAATATATTTTTATTTAATTTTTATGAGGTTATTTGCATTTTTAAAGAAATAGGTCTGTGTGTATGTAGTTATACTTATAGGTATTTTACCTATATATTATGTACACTTTATTTATTTAATGTATTTTATTTGTTTATATTTTGAATTTGTATTTTTAATAAGTTATATGTAATATTTTCAATTTAATAAAAATATGCAAGAATAAAATAATAAAAGAATGTGTTCCCCTTTTATTCATGTATATCTATAACATAGGTATTTTGCCTATGTATTACATAAGCTTATTCAATTTTACAAATTCTTTTTTTTGGTTTTAATTCTGATTTCAGTATGTAGATGTATTATGTATATTATTTACAAGATTCTAAAATTATCAATTTATAGAAATAATAATTAATAATAGAATGAATATTTTAATCTGTACCATATGCAACGAGGGCCAAAAACCTAACTTTCACAGATGAACTCCAAAAAATATGAAACCAATTTTATTAAATAGTTCTTGGAAAGCTATATACAATTAAAGGTGATTTTGGGTGATTTTGAGTCTTTATTTGCAAGATATGGGCTTGTGAAGTTGAGATTCTGGCTTTTTATTCTGTGTATAGAATGTACACTATATATTATTTTTAAACAAACTCAATTTTGTATTTTTATTTACAATATTATCTACAAATTTCATGTACAAAATATTTTTATTTGATGAATAAATAATTAAATACATAACAGGTGTCAAAAATGCATAAATGGTTGATCAAATAAATGAGGTATTTATTGTACTATTGGCCCTTACCTCCCCCTACTTTATTCCTTGTCGACCAATTCCATGTTGGCCTTGGTCTCGGGGTTCGGGTCATAAAATATTTGCAATATTTTATTCCTTTTTCTTTTCTTCTCTTTATTCTATAATTTTGGCATTAAAAACCTTATTCTATGTACAAGAAATACAATAAATAATGAATGCTTTTATGGACAAATTAATGCTATTTACATGCATTTGTTAGGGTTTTTAAGGCCAAAATGATACAATAAAGAATGATGAATCGGGATTCATCATCCCCCTATACTTGCCTTTGCCAGTCCCTAGCAAATACTTATGCAATAAGTACAAAAGAATAAAGAATAAGAAGAAAAGAAAAAGCAAGAATAAAGAATTTAAAGAATATACTGAATTGATTATGATTTATTAAACTCATCTGTACAAAATCAAAGTTTGGAGCTCAGGTTAGACCTTGGTGTGAAAATGTGTGTGGAACCTGGTCGGGAACCGAATTTAAAACACAACAGCCTTCGAGAGTCAAAGAACTCAGTTCAAATTACCTCAATAGCCTGGTCAGTACTAGCCTACTTCATACGCAAACCCTTATGACTATGAAGCTGACTTGTACAGTGTAAGTGATAGTGGCTCTCCCCAACTGAAATGACAAAGGAACTGACTTCTCCAGAATGACAACCTAATGATTCCCCAATCCAGCCCTCTACCATCGAGTAGCGGGGTATTCCCTTCTAAGTTCAAGTAGCATCCAACTCAAGAGGAGGAGGTGGAGAAAAGAATGGATGGTAGCCAGTGTAGCTACCTATCCTGGGATGCAAGACCAGTGTAGTCAAGTCATCCAGCTGCAGGCTCACATGGTATAACTTTGATGCTCAAGCTTGCTTATTTTCTATACAACACATACATACATACTCCGGCAGGCATTTTTATTTTTATTTACAAGTCTGTCCTTTTTTTTCAACATACTATTTACAGCAGCATTTACATAAGGACTTTTTCCTCTTGAGCCAGAAGACTATCCCTTTTTTTGAAGCTTTATTGCAACCCACACTCTCCTGTCATTCAACTTCATTGAAACTGGACCAGGTTGGGGTGCGCTTCCCTCCTTAGATGAGGACGAATGTTTCCACCCGTGTGCGTCTCAGACTGGAAAATCCAACCCCCTCACCACTCCAACTGAGTTGAGCCAAGTGAAAGGTGCAAGTGTCCAAGTGAGGTCATTGTCGACAAGAGTCATGCGTGTGTTTCGAAAAGTTCTAGTTAGTCCACTGAGGAAACTTGAACCCAGCCCTGATTTCACAAAGAATTAAGTCTGAATAGACCTAAAGTACCTTAAACCTAGTTCCCATAAGGTTCCAGTGCAGTTAGGTGCAGTAAGGTCCAACCAAGCTCCAATCTTCGACTTTATTGGACTAGTTCAATCATCAAGCCCAATAAAAGAATATGAAAGCTATGCAAATGCTATTTACAAATATGCAAAAAGTAATGCAATTTTTCAAAGAATTTGAAAACAAAGAGAGGACTTTTTTACACAAAGAATTTACAAATAAAAGAATATTGGCACTCAAAATATATACAACTATTTGCACGAGCGTGCCGCTTTATTTTACAAGACTTAAAGAATTTACTAGTTTTGACAAAAGTGGTTTATTGAGGTGTATATACAATTGATAAAGAATTTAATGTATTTTATTTATGATTTTATTGATTATTATTATTATCCTTTTATTCCTCAAATTTATTTGAAAATCCTTTTGAAAACTATAGTACAAGATAATTTTTGCAAATATTTACAAATATTTAAAAGCCATTTTGCAAAGATTTTTGCTGACACTATATACATTTTCATAATATTTTTAAAAATGTTTTCACAATCATTTGCAAATAGGTTTTGAAATCCTTTATTTCACACAAATAGAAAAATTTTGCAATCAAAATATTTTTACAAAGGTTGAAAATATTTCACAAAAAGTTTTCCAAACAGTTTACACCATTTTTCTAATCATTTTGCAAAAGTATTTTTAACCTAATTTATTAATCAGTATATATTCTTAATGAATTATATCATAGTTTTACCCATATTTATTAATAATTATACGAAAGTACGAGTTATGGATAAAGTATATACAGAGTATATACGACCCCCCTATACTTAGCATGAGCTATGTCCTCATAGGTCAAAGAGACGAAGAGAAGACATACCTCGTACTGAGTATAGAAAAGCCTATACTATAACGACTAAAGAATAAAGAATGAAGGAAGGGAACAAGTGAATGAAAGAATGAATCAACGAGAAGTCGAACGTCCCCCCTATACTTAGGATCAAATAATCCTAAGTATAGCAGACTGTACACAAAGCAGGGAGGGTCAAGGGTGGGAATAAACAGATCAAAGAATTAACAAATCAGGGTGCACCCCCCTATACTTAGGACAATGTACGTCCTAGGTACAGAAAACTGACACAAAGGGGAGACACCCTTAATATAGATAAAGAAATATGAAAAAGAAAAGAAGCAAAGAAGAAAATATAGATATACACAAATAGATGAAATGATCTGGAAGAATGTACTCATCACTCCCCCTATACTTAGGATCAAATAATCCTAAGTATAGGCAACAACAGGAGTGACAAAACTGAACAACGAAAGAACAACGCGGTGTGTACCCCCCTATACTTAGGACAAGGTACGTCCTAAATGTAGACACAAAGGTATGGCGATAGATCTAGGGCACACTTAACAAGCGGGAGAAAGAATGAACAAAGCACACATATATACAAGTGGTGAAGAACTGGTGGAGTACAGGACGGTATCTGACAAGTGAATACCGTACTTGCGCCATTGACTCCCTGTGAGAACAAGGACGCAATCAGAAGGTGAAAAGACACCCGGATAAGCAGTCAGGTGGGTGTCGGCTACTGGGGACAAACATATCAGAAAGTAAAGCGGGAACCAGTAGCGTGAAGCAGACAATCGGCACACAAGGTCAGCATTAGGAAAAAGAGCCGATACTATAAGACCGGGAGGAAGAAGGAACAGTACAGATTCCTCCGGTGAATCAGAGTCTCAGAAAGATATGGAAAAATATCGAACAAGAGACATCGTGGCATTCGGTGGTCATGAAGTCGGACGATCAAAGGAGACACACCGAATACCGCAAGACATGGCTCGACCCTGCGAGGGTTGTCAAGGTGAGCAGACTCAAGGGAGCCGGGAATCAGACCATAATCAGAAGACTTGGTCCTGTGATCCGCAGATCGGATACACAATCAGAGAGGGGACCAAGTACACAACTCAGAAGACTCGGCTTCGTGCTCCAACAGACAGGAGACACCAGAAATGAAACCGAGTACCTAGAAAATGATGTACCCTCCCGCAGATAACCCTCGGAGAGTAGTACATGCTGATCGTCGAATAATCAGAGGAAGACTCGACCTTGCGAGGGTCTTCAAGGCGAGCGGACGCAAAGGCGTCAGTGATCCATCAGGCGGATCATCAGTATCAGTCTCGTTAGTCGACATATCGGCTACCAGCAGAAGAGATCGGATAATCTAAAGAATGTGGCAGCGTCCCGCAGATAACCCTCGGGGAACATGCTCCCAGCTAGGCATGGGAATAGCAGATATCAGGAGCTCAACCTTGCGAGGACCGTCAAGGCAAGCAGACTCAAAGGAGTCTAAACAGATGGGTCCCATGATCCACCGATCGAGTATGCAACTCAGGATGGGACCAAAATCATATATATTAAACGACCCGATTTCGTGTTCCGCAGATCGGAAACACAGTCAACAAGGGGAATCGAGCGTAATGAGAGTGTCGCATTCTCCCGCAGATAGTCCTCGGGGAGTAATGCAATCTAAACAGTGAAGTCTCAGACCGTGTCTCTACCTTGCGAGGGTCGTCAAGGAGAGAGAAGGCTCAAAGGAGCCGGATCCATCAGACGGACCTACATAGTGGCCTCAGTAGTCGACACATCGGCTACCAATAGAGGAGACCAATCAGATCGGAAATGTGTCGTAGTCTCCAGCAGATAACTCTTGGGGAGCTACGATCTAATCAAGGAATAATCAGAAAAGATCTCATCCTTGCGAGGACCGTCAAGGAGAGCGGACTCAAAGGAGTCTGAGCAAGTCGGTCTCATGCCCCAACAGATTAGGCGCATAATCAGAAAGGGAGATCGAGTGCACAAATCAGACGAATTGGCTTCGTGTTCCAACAGACATGAGGTACCAGAAATGAGTGAAGCCGATCGTAAAGAAAGTGTCACATCCTTCCGCAGATAGTCCTCGGGAAGTGATGTGAGCCACACAGTGAATAATCAGAGTACAACTCATCCTTGCGAGGGTCGTCAAGGAGAGAAAGAGGCTCAAAGGAGCCGGATCCATCAGACGGATCCACAGAGAGTCTGGTCTCGACAGACGGCTGACCGTCTATCAACGGAAGAGACCAGAGTGGGCTATAATGTGTCATAGCCTCTCGCAGATAACCCTCGGAGAGCTATGAACTAGGCAGTGAGCAAATGGAATATCAAGGCTCGTCCTTGCGAGGACCGTCAAGGAGAGCCATCAGACAGTTGTCCCCATGTGCCGACAGATCGGGCACACAATCACAGAGTGAGGCAAATCAAGCATATCATCTGACTCGGTTCCGGGTCCCATCAAAATGGCGACCCAAGCAGTGGATGAAACCATAGTCCTAGAAATTATCACATTCTCCCGTAGATAGTCCTCGGGGAGGAATGCGAGCTGGATCAATGTAGGTCATGGGAATGCTGGCATAGAGTCTCAGGTTCTCGAAATAATGTGAATCCATCAATCTACCGGAGGGCATAAGATCAAGTGGAGGGACAAAAGAGCATCTCATCAATCATAATGCAATCCCTCGAAGTCAATCTAATCAACTGAGATGGCACAAAAGATAAGCATGAATCCTCAAAGTGCCATAGGTGGATAAGAGAATCAGGAGATCGGGGATGGGTCAATCACGAAGAAGAGAGATCATGTGGGTTCCAATCATCGTCATCATGAAGCATATATCAAGATATTCCATCCAAAATCCAAATCAAGACGGGCTGAAACCTCAAAATAGATAGATCAGTAGAAACATCATGATATCATCCTCAAATCCCTGAAGCACATCACATCCTCAATCCGGTGTGCGAGATCTAAATCCTCAATACAGAATCACACCTAGTCATCGTGCATCATCAAAAATCCGGTATGCACGTATTCAAAGTCAAATCCACCAAGTATATCCATCTCATCATCCTCAACATCGTTGGCCCGTCTTATACAAATAATCCGGGTAATCATACAATCCTCGATGTGGGCCTCGTCGATGTGCACAACATTCCCGGGTAATAGCAATGTGATACGGGGGACTCAAGGAAGGTGGAGAAGAAGGGTAACACAATGGAGTGGAGAAGCTGATTGAGCGATGTGCCAATATCACGGGTGGTAGAAGAATGATACAGAGGGGACGAGGAGGGTGGGCGAGATGATCGGGACATAGACAAAATTGGGTGTTCCACGCAAGGCGGGAACACTGTCAAAATATGGTGGTCCGAAGAGCATGCTCTCCTTGAACCGGAGAAGATGGGGATGGTACGGTGGTCACTAGGAAGGTGGTGAAGAAGAGGGAAACGACGGATTTGGCGAAGAATGATTGAGCTCAAGCGCCAATATCACGACTCGATGCAGATGAGGATATATATATATATAAGAGAGGTAGAGAGACTCAAAGATGAAAAATGCATGACTCACACGATGGGACCGGCTACTCAAATAGTGAATGAAAAACACAACGGACTGCAAGTCACAATCAATACACAAGGCAAACCCCCGATTCACCTACTCAACACAGTGAAGACCATCAGATGACGATCATTTATCTTTTCGGTTTTAGAGTTAGGTGAGAATCACAAAGTTGTACAAAACACTTAGGAGATTTGATAGGATTTGGGCTCTACTCCTTAGTGTGTACGTGAGCAATTAAAACGCATACAATGAGGGGGTTGCTCTCCCCAAGACAAGGAAGTCCATTATGTTTTATTTTTAGGTTCAATAGAGTTAGCAGTCCTAAGCTAGGGCGCATTCACACAAAATAATAAAAATAAAATAAAAAAGAAAAAAGCGTCAAAACCATCGAGGCCCCCATGGGAACAATCCCTCGGGAAATGGACCTCGGGAAGCCGGCGTGTACCTGTGAGTCCTGTATTATTACATGCCAAGTGTCACTCTCTCACATAAATATACATAATAAAATAAATAGAATGCATAAAAATAGAGACTGTCTTCAAAAATTCTCCTTCATCTGCCTTTGATGCTCTCTCCTGTTGGCTGGTGTAGAAGAGCCAACTCCGCCTCTCTTGGGTGCATTGGTCCTCCTAGGAGGTCCTCCTTCGCTTGGCGGTCCCTCGCATCAAATACAAATAAAAGAGATGAGTCAGAACAGTCAATCAATAATCTCAATAATAATCAAATAAAGAAATGAATACTGGACATGAGCAAAGAATTAAATAAATAAATAAATGATCAACCATACAACATCCGTTGCCTCCCCGGCAACGACGCCATTTGTTTACTCCGGAAATTGGTGGTCTCAAGTTCCTCACAAGGCAGGAACTTGGTCGCTGAGTCGACCACACAAAATCCAGAATAAAACAACAATTAACCCACAATAAAGTATATGCAATGAATATAAAAAATGTGGAGTTAAAATTTATTATAACTCTACATGCAAATGTGTATAGGTGTAGGCACAAGTAGAGGTCGAACACTGGGAGGCGAAGGGATGTATGGTGAAAATGATTGTACAATTATTCAATTCAATGATCATGCCCAATTCTTTTTTATTGTTTTTGTGGGTTTTTTAGTTTATAATTTTTTTATTCTTGTTTTTATGATTTTTATGTTATTTTTGTATTTTGTATTTTTTTTATTTTCTTTTTTTTTAAATTTTTTTTAAATTAAATAGATATATATACAGATAGAGATAAGAAGAGAGAGAAGTATATATGGATACAAATATATATATATATATATATATATATATATATATATATGTGTGTGTGTGTGTGTATAAATACTCAAAATGAACTAGATATAATATATTTGTTTTTGGGATTTTATATTTTTAATTTTTTTTGTTATTTTTCTGGAATTTTTCTAATTTTTATGTATTTTCAATTTCAAAAATGTCCCTAATAAGGGACTAATTCAATAGGCCGCAAATAATTTGGGTTTTAAAATATGAAATAAGTCCAAAAATAACCCAAATAAATTTTAGTACATTAATAGTAACATATATAGATAATTATAAAATAGGAAAACATATTTTTTGGTATTTTTGAAGGGTTTTCTCCTTTTTTTTAGGATTTTGGAGCTTCTTGAAATTTTTATATTTTCTTTTTCTATTTTTAGGGGTTTTCATTTTCTAGACTCAATATATATATATATCATATATAATATTTTTGGAATTTTTCAAAAACATTTTATAATTTTTTGTATTTTCTAATTTAAACAGTACAAAAAGGGCTCCTTTTGAATTTTTAATAATTAGGATAAATGCAAAAAAATGTAAAATAAAAAATGAGCGTTAAACAACATTACATGAAGCATTTACCCTGATTTTCCTGAATTTTTAGGAGCACCATGAGTATTTTTAATAAATAGATAAAAGAGACAAAAATTAAACAGCCTGGCAGGGGCATAAATGCAACAAAAATAAATGACAGGGAGCACAGTGCAAATAAACCAACGTACATAAACATTTATTTAAATTTTTAGAACCAATTTACAATTACAAAAAGACACCAGGGTTTACATGCAATTTTCACGCACCTCACGTGGGACTGCACGTGAGGCGTTGGAGGACAAAAAAGTAATTACTATAAGCACAGGGGTCCTACTGCAAAATTTACATTTTTATTTACACTAAATATTTATTTTACAGTATTAAAAATTAAATACAAAAAGAGCGGGGGTTATATGTGAAATTTACCCCCAAAGGCGCGCGATCCAACGGCTGATCTTCGTCCACTTGCCACGTGTCGCCTCCACGTCTACCGATGCCACTTCGACGATGGGCGGTGAGGATTAGATCACCCGAGGTGATCTGATGGTCTGAGCGCTGCTCCATCAAACGGCTGTAGCTCGAACTGGGATCTTGATCTTCATTTGACGGCGAGGAGAGTGGCTGGAAGAACAGGGGAGGAACTCGCCGCTGGCGAGTTTCTCCCGGCGAGATCTTTCCTTCCCGACGGTCCTTTTCGCTCCTGAGGGTCTCAGAACCTTCCTGCAGGTGTCCTCTAAGTGCCGGGAGTCTTGGATCGGCCGGATATGCACTGGAGCATCGCAACGCGCTCAGGGAAAAGAGGGGTCTCCAGGTACCTCCGCCGGCTTTGATTTAGTCTCCTGGCGCATTTCAAGGCGCCTGACCTGCACAGGACGATCACACGGCTCGAGGGCGTCACCCTCGACCTGGGGTTTGAGGCCATTAGCATAAAAATGGATGAGGGCGGCGATGCTCCGGCGAAGCGGAGGAGACGAGCATCGATTCGCGAATCCAAGAAGGATCTGGTTGGACAGAGGTGGCTAGGAGATGAAGCACGCGATGGGGAACGAGGTGAGGTGAAAATGGCGGTCGGAAAACAGGCGGGGGTACGGTGAAGAAGTCGCCGGAGCTG
Organism: Ottelia alismoides; assembly: GCA_037367405.1. NCBI lineage: Eukaryota > Viridiplantae > Streptophyta > Magnoliopsida > Alismatales > Hydrocharitaceae > Ottelia > Ottelia alismoides. The sequence continues at coordinate 100,700 of JAZKJV010002475.1, read as the reverse complement.
AGCTTCGGCAAACTTCGACTTAACTAAATTACGCTACTCTAATGATCTAAATGCAAAATAAAAGACAGAAACAAAATGCGGGGATAAAAATCTACCTATGAAAATAAGTGCGTAGCTCGAACTTGGCTGGAGAGCCAAGGAGCAGGACGGACGCCGGAGCTCCGCCGTGGGCGCATATCCTTCCTCCTCGAGCCACCACAACCTCCAGGGGACCTCCAGCTATCACTTGGATGCACTCTTGGCCGAAGGCGTGGGCTCTAGGGCTCTGGAAATGGCCAAAATGGCGAGGGAAGGAGATGGAGTTATTTATAAACATGGTGGGGCGCCCTTATTGACCGGCGATTCTCAACGAATCAAGGTTATGTGCACGCAATCTAAGTGAATGACGGGGGTCATGATGCTTCTGGGAGAAAATTCCGTGAAGAGATCGAAGGTGATGGAGCATCAGATCAAGCGGGAAAAATGGAGGAAAAGGGGGGACTTGACAGTTCTGACGGGAATCAGAGGCGCAGGGGGGAGTTGACCGGAGGTCAACCTTCCCTGGCCTCTGATTGGTCCACGTCGGCCAGATCTTGGCTGATTTATTAAACATAGTAATTGATTTAATTAGATTTTATTTTTAAAATAAAAAATGTTTATTAATTAATGTAGTATTTTTTATGATTTTTATTTAATTTTTTGATGAATTTTATTACGGGTTTAGTTTAATAATGTATTTATAAGTATATTTATATGTATTTATTTTTTACTTTATTTATTTTTCTTTTATTATTTTATTTTCTTATTTTATAAATTTATAACTTATTTTTGTGAGTATAAATATGTTTTTATTTAATTTTTATGAGGTTATTTACATTTTTAAATAAATAGGTGTGTGTGTGTATGTAGTTATACTTATAGGTATTTTACTTATATATTATGTACATTTTATTTATTTAATGTATTTTATTTGTTTTTATTTTGAATTTGTATTTTTAATAAGTTATATGTAATATTTACAATTTCATAAAAATATTCAAGAATAAAAAAATAAAAGAATGTGTTCCCCTTTTATTTATGTATATCTATAACATAGGTATTTTGCCTATGTATTACATAAGCTTATTCAATTTTACAAATTCTTTTTTTTGTTTTAATTCTGATTTCAGTATGTAGATGTATTATGTATATTATTTACAAGATTCTAAAATTATCAATTTATAGAAATAATAATTAATGAATAGAATGAATATTTTAATCTGTACCATATGCAACGAGGGCCAAAAACCTAACTTTACTAGATGAACCCCAAAAATTATGAAACCAATTTTATTAAATAGTTCTTGGAAAGATATATACAATTAAAGGTGATTTTGGGTGATTTTGAGTCTTTATTTGCAAAATATGGGTATGTGAAGTTGAGATTCTGGCTTTTTATTCTGTGTATAGAATGTACACTGTATATTATTTTTACACAAACTCAATTTTGTATTTTTATTTACAATATTATCTACAACTTTCATGTACAAAATATTTTTTATTGATGAATAAATAATTAAATACAAAATAGGTGTCAAAAATGCATAAATGGTTGATCAAATAAATGAGGTATTTATTGTACTATTGGCCCTTATCTCCCCCTACTTTATTCCTTGTCGACCAATTCCATGTTGGCCTTGGTCTCGGGGTTCGGGTCATAAATATTTGCAGTATTTTATTCCCTTTTCTTTTCTTCTCTTTATTCTATAATTTTGGCATTAAAAACCTTATTCTATGTACAAGAAATACAATAAATAATGAATGCTTTTATGGACAAATTAATGCTATTTACATGCATTTGCTAGGGTTTTTAAGGCCAAAATGATAGAATAAAGAATGATGAATCGGGATTCATCAATCGCCTGCTCCAATGTTGCCACGCAATCGGTAACACCCACCATCTTTGCTCCGCCAATTAAAGATGTACTTGCACCGACAAGTATCCTCTGTTCCCGCGATCGACTGCTCCAACAGCCGCTCGTAGCTTTGCCCGCTTTTCTTGGCACCAATCAAGCTCTGTGATCTGCTCCTTGTTCTGATACCAATTCGTACCAACGAATTGTATCACGAACCGTGCTCTGATACCAACTATCACAGGGTCAAAATCCCGTTATCGATTTCGATCGATCTTGTGCGGCGTTAGCTAAACCGTAGCTAACCAGCCTTCCCGATTAGAACGGTCACGGACACGCTCCAACTCTTCTCGTACTCCTGCTTGCTAGCGCACCGACGCTTCCAACACAAACACGAGCACGAACTCCGGATCGCTTAAGAACACGCTCAAGAACGCTCAAGAATTCTACCAAGCAATCACACGAGCACGGGCACACAGCTCTTCTCTTTATTAGAAGGGGAACTCTCGAGGAGTGTGTGGACACTCTACACTTGTGTGTTTACAAATGATCCACTACCTCTCCTTATATACAAGACTCGAGGCAACCCAAGGACACTCATTATTACAACTACAATAATGATACATAAAGACACAAGAGCCCTTCGAGTTCTTCGGCAACCCTTTGCGTTCCTCAGCAACTCTTCGTCTGCTCGTCTCTTCGACTCCCTTGTTGTCTTTTCGTCTTCCTGCATAGTTGATGCCCAGTCAACCGCCCAGTCATCAGCACACTCGCGCTCCAACGCTTGCTGATGCAGCTTTGCCATAATTCACTAAGTGCCACCGAACACTTGGTCTTGTGCCAAAGGGAACCCGCAGCCTCCAGACCCTCGTGCGGTAAACCCTTCCTTAGCGTTCTCCATGCTAAGGGGAAGTCCTCCAGAACTTCGCTATCGTGGCCTCCAGACCACTCTCGTACGTGTACTACCGAGCATGCTCGATAATGCTCATACTCAGCACCTGCAACGCTCCATGCCTCCTTGGACCGCCACGCATCAATACCGATACCGCGCGCCTTCATGCGTACACCTTTGTGACCGTATCGCATTGCTCCTCGATGCGTACTGCTTCACTACGTACCGCTCTTCTACTCTCGTGTATGTACCACTACACGCATCCACTGTCATGTCTTGCATTGCTGCCTGTACTCGCTGTGCTCGCACTGCTACAAGCTTCACGACACTCTGCTACCGAGCCAGTGTCCTCTGTGACGCTTCTCCATTATCTCGTACGGTAGAGCCTCCAGAGTCTCGTGAATAACCTCCCTGATATCCACGCATTTTCGGACTCCTCCTGAAGTCCAGCTCCATCGATCATTCTCGAGCATCCGTTACCGGGTCTGCACGATCATTCTCGATCACGGAATTTGGGGGTGTGACAATCGCCACAGTGAGGGACTCCAATTTAGTGGGATGAGCTGGCTGGTGATGCTGACTTGCAGATGAGGTTCTGTACTGGCCCTGCTGGCCATGTCGATACTACTGATGCTGATTGGGCGGACCTTGCTGGAATGCGCGCTGCTGCTGTTGGTGCTGCTGAGGCGAGAACCCTTGTTCGGGCATGGACTGAACAAAGCGTGGAGCAGGGATTGACCTGGTTTCTTGGTAAGCTGGGGATGGTCGATGAGGCTGATCATTCCCCATCTCCGACTGTCTGACGACGGGGTCACGGCTATACCACAATCCCTTGATCTCGAACACCTGCGGAGGCTCCTCGTATCCGGTCTCCACTTGTGGGGGTGCATGCTGGTCTTGTGGGGTGTAAGTCTGATCCCAGCCACTTTGAGGCCCCGGTGCCTGTTCCTGTACAAGATGGACTCGATGTACAGGTACAGGTGGTGCAGAAGAGGCAGGTAGCTTTATCTTAGCTACCTTCTCAGAAAGTTCCTCCACTTGCTTTGGTAGACACGAGAGAGACTCAAGGTCAGTGACTCTCTTGTGGATCTGCTCGACCATGGTTAACTTATCAGCAATCATCCCCATGCTGGGAATGAGGTGTTCTATCAGATCCGCTACAGTCCTTCGGGTTGTCTCATTAGATAATATTGAGGGAGACAACTGAGAGCCCCTGGTGGCCTGCGACCTGTCGGTTTCCTCCATCTGCTCTAGTATCTTCCATACAACATTTTCATTTTTATTCAGATAGCTTCCTCCATAGGAGGCATTTACTAATCCCTGCATCTCCGGGGTCAGACCACAGAACAAGGTCTGGACTAAGATCGCCTTAGAAATGCCGTGGCAAGGACATTTCTGAACTAGGTCATTAAACCTATCCCATGCATCATGGAATGGTTCACTGGGTCCCTGAGAGAAACTGACAATCTTTGTTCTCATTTGGTTAGTCCTACTGAGTGGGTAGAACTTCTTCAGAAATAAGTCCTTGAATTGCATCCAGGTTGTACATATCACCCCTAGGTTCTTCAGCCAATGTGCTGCCTTATCTCCTCAGGCGAAAGGTGTGGCCTTCAGTCGAATGTAATCTTGCCCAACCCTAGGATGGCTAAGGTTGTTGCAAACCAGCTCAAAGTCTCGGAGGAAGGCATATGGTTCTTCATGGGCATTTCCGTTGAATTTTGGTAGCAGGATAAGGAAGTAGGGCTTGAGCTCAAATGCTTCGGCGGGAACCGCTGGTGCCAACCAACTTTGTATCTCATTCTCTGCTGGGTTGTAGGCATCAACCATTGGTCGGTCGATTCCTCCTGCCGCAACGGTTTGTCCCATTCTAGCCGTGAGATCTGCATTTTGTTGTTCAGCTGTGGCAAGACGATTAAAAATTTGTCGCAACTGATCCTCATCCGGTGGCTGCTTAGGCGACATCTTGTCCTCTATTCCTGGGTATGAAACAATGTTGGTTTCAGAGGACAAATCAAGGAAGGGATTCTTACTGAGGCGATGGTCTTCCTCAGTAAGCTCAGAGGAGAGGAAAGGGTTGGTTTGAGAGTAACCACCCTGGGTGTGAGGGAACCAGAACTCAAGAGGGTCATGAGTCCTGGGTGGTCCAAGGTGCGCTTGGGCCGATGAAGAGGAGTTTCGTGGGGGGCTCAAAAAGAAGTTGGTGAATAAAGAGTCGATATCCCCCCAGTCACTCATCTTGATTTGGCGAGAAGAAATGGGAGATGTAAGTGCAAGCAATTCCTAGAGGGGCTCGAGGAGCCGCTAGTGCAAGCCTAAGTTACAATTCAAACCACACAGCACACGGGGACACAGTTCCACTATCTTTACACAAGCGAGAACCCAAACGGGAACTGCTGGAAATGATGCAAAAAATATGGAAATAAATAAAAGTACAAGTTCTCTCAAATCACTCAAAGAATTAAAATGTCGATTCCTCGAAGCGTCTTCGACTCCTCGCGTTCCTCGCACAAAAATAATTTGAGGTCAGATAAAGAACAACTCGAAAAATACAAAAATTAAAGGACGAAAAATATTCACAAGAAAACCGGAGGTCAGACTACCTGGGGATATAAAATCAAACAATCAGAATTTCACTGCATATTAACCTAAGCCGTGCCTCCCCGGCAACAACGCCATTTTGATGACCGCTCCCGCTACCTTTGTTAATTCGAGCAATCTAATGTCCGAATTAATTACTAATGTTCGTTGCAGTCGGATAACGAGAGTGAATCAAAAACCACTTTAAAATTTTTTATAAATTAACCTCGAGCGGAAAAACTCTTTTACTTGGGAGTCCAAGGTCGAACTCAGGGTGGCACTATCTCCTTAGGTGAATTTTTAGCGAGGTCCAAATGTTCGATTTTCTGGGGGAATATTTTTGGTCTTTTTTGGTTTTGATGCAAGACACATGCAGCCAGGTTTAAAGTTAAATCAGATAAGTGTTCAAACGAAGTCCAAAAATAATGAAACTTGGCCAGATGATGAAATCTGATGTGATTAAGCTACCCTAATTTTTTTGGAATTTTCTGACACTAAATGATTACCTTGAATTAAAAATGAATGCAAGGTGATTTTTCTAATTCAATTTTAATAAATATCAAATCACAGTATTTTTGGGAATAAAAATTATCCTAGATAGATCTAAAGATGAAGAATCCAGGAAAATTATCAGACCTTAATTTTGATGTGAAATGAACCTATTAAAAATAAATCAAGGAAATCACCAAATAATTTATTTAGGCCTCGAAATGCGTGCAGTTGAGATGAAATTTTTATGCAAGGTGCATCTAATTATCTTAGAGCTAATGTGATTTTCTTGGGAATTTTTGGAGTCACGGAGAAATTACTATTAATTAAAAGGTTAAATTAGGCAAAATATCACAGAGATGAACCAATTAATTAATTAAAAATTCCACTGATATCACAAAAATGTGCCAAGTGTCACATAAGATAAAGGACAAGTTAAACTACAACATGCAATTTTTGGAATTTAAAAATGATGAAATATGGACACCTAAATATGCGTGCAAAGACAGGGATACAACTGCAATACAAGAATTAAAAATTGCTCAAAATAAAATATGCTGACAAGGACCTTTATGCATGTACCTAGAATGCAGGGGAGTGGAATGCAATTTCTCCACGGAAACACGTGCTCCTCACGTGGGTACGCTTCGTAGGGACTGAATTGTAATTTCGAAAACCTTTAGGGGCCTCAGTGCAATTTGCCCTGGCCACACGTGCTCCTCACGTGGGGTGCCCTAGGCTCGGTGGACGTCGGCGGCTCGGGACGAGGCTCGGGTGCTCTGGAGGTTCGGATGGAGGCTCGGAGAAGCTTCGGGTGATCCGAGCTTAGAGGTCGGGGAAGAGGCTCGGATCGGGGCGACGTGGCGCGATCTGAATCGTTGGATCAAGGACGATCAGACGGCAGCTGGCTGAAGACGTGTGGAGAAGATGAGTCCGTCAGATCGCAAGTGATCCAACAGCGATGGTTGGCTCCTGAGGCGAAGGCGTGGTCGATCAGTGCCCGTTGGATCTAGATTGATCCAACGAAACCTGGAGCGCGATGAAGCGGTGACGTGGCTGATCAACAACCGTCAGATCGAAGAGGATCCAATGGCCTTGGGCTGTTCCGGAGGTTGGCGACGTGGAGTGACTCTGACCGTTCGATCAGGATGATCGAACGGTGGCTGAACGTCTTCCCCAACGACCCTCCGCCTCCTGCGGAGGAGAAGGCGGGGCTCCGGCGTTACTGGGTTGGCTCCGCCCGGTCCTCTAGCCATCGGCGAGGGGTGCGGGAGGGTCTGGAGAAGATCGGAAGTTGCGGGGCGGTGCGGCGAAGCGTCCGGGGGAAGGTGGGATACGGCGTTTGACGAAGAAAATGGTAGCGCGAGGATCGGAGCTCCGTCGCGGAGTTCGGCGAGATGATGGTGGAGCGAGAAGATGATGGTGGAGAGCGAATTAAGTCAGAGAAATCAAAGAAGAAAATAAGAAGAGATCGGGAGGGAAATAGAGGATGCTACATGGGGAATGGAGCTTAGGTTTGAGCTCCAGGTCGTCGCTCGAAGGTCGGTAGTATGCCTGAGCTCGCGTAGCTCGCAGAGGGCGCTGCAGCACGGCGGAAGCGGCCGTGGATCTCGCCGGAGAAGAAGGCCTGTCGTCGCTCGAAGAAATGCTCAATTGCTGTCACCAATCGAATGCTCTGAGCTCAAGGGTTCACTCTGGAGTGGCGGATGTGTGTGACAGTGGCCGGAGGGGGATGATTTATAGGGTGAAGTTGATGGCAGGAGTCGCTGGAAGGTGGAGTTCGTGGAGGTTGTGAGGCGACTCTGGTGGAAGTCGTGGGAAGCGAGGGAGCTGGCGAGGATGATGGAAGAATGGGCTCTGTCGTGGTGGTGTTGGCGGTCGGAGAGGGTGGCAGGAGTGGGGCCGAGAATAGAAAGGGGGCGAGGGGTCGGCGCAGTGGAGATCATGGGAGAGAGGGAGTCTGGAGGTAGGAGACGAAGTCTAGGCCGTTGGATCTTACGATCCAACGGCCCGGATCAAAGCGCCAGATAGCGGTTCTGATACGATCTAAGGTGAAGCGATCGAGGGCGCTGATTGCGCCACACGTCACGTTAAATACGAAGCGCAAGCGGGCCGCGTGGATTAAATCCGGGTCGACCTCATCGAAGGATGTTAATGCACCACGTGTTGTGCTCTGGAGCGGGCGTTGGCGAACGGTGTGGATGTGATGAAAGCGCTAATCGAAGGGCTGAGGTGCGAGGCGGAATAAGCGGTTGTGATGGAAAGGCATGGGCGTGACCGAGTGGCGCAAAGAGTCGCCATGTGTCAGGTGCATAGGCAGGCGGAGGCGGGCGGCTGCGATGGGAGATGGGTGATGATCAGATGGTTGAGAAAGAGAACGTACGTGGAGGTGGTGCAACCGTTGGATCGGGATGAAGATCCAACGGCTGTGGGCGCGGGCGGCTAAGGCAAGGGGAGCGGGCCGCGTGGCGCAATCAGAGGACACCACGTGGCCAGCTGTGAGTGGCTGCGAGAGAAAATGAGATTAGAGTGAGAAGGAGACTGAATTTGGAAAAACTCAAAACATGAAAGTTGCAGATCTTGATGAGATCTACAAGTTTCATGTTGACCAAAGATGGAGATGAGCTCAAATATGATACAAAAATACAGGAGTACAAATATACACATATATAGTATACATAGAGGCCCAAAAACCCAACTTCTTCCTACGAGCTCCAAATTGGATGAAATTAGTCTCATTTTAAAGGTCTTTGAATGTGTATTCATCTGAAAGTGAGTAGACCTATTTTGGAGGTTGTGTGAGGGAGTTATGAGCTTTCTAAGATCCAGAGGTTCTAGGGCTTTATTGGGTGCTTTTACAAAGGGGATCCCTGACTTTTCTTCCTTATATTTTTAACTAAAGGTGTACATATTATAAGGTGTTTTATTCTGGAGGAGATATTAGGTGGATATTTTACAACTAGAACTGGCTTCTTATTTAATGCAAATATGAGTGCTAAGATGCATATATTATGAATGCATGTATGAATGCTAATTGTGCAAGATAAAGGGAAATATGATGCTATTTACTCGGGAACAAGACTCTATTTTCAACTTTTAGAGTGATGAATCACATATTCATCAACTATGTACAAATATTTTTATTTTATTATTTTTACAAAATAACCCCAATTTTATATTTTATTTATTTTCAACATAATTTTGTGAGTATAAAATAATTTTCATTTTATTTTTGAGGTTATTTACAAGTATAGAATAAATAGGGAGTGTGACATATATACATGTATTTTTTACAAATAAGAAGGATTTTGTTTTTATTTTTCTTTAAATTTTTTTATTTTTAATTTATTTTTGTTTTTTTCTAACAATATATGCAAGGAGGTGAAAAGAGTATTTTAATTTTATTTTATCAAAATAATAATTTATATACATAGGTAATATGTACAACACGGAGTAGGCCCTCTCTCTCTACTTATTTTATTTGGCGATCATGTCAAGACTTGACCTTCTCTTGGGGTCCGGGTCACTCTGTATTTATTCTGAATACCTTTTTCCTTTACTTTATTCTTTTATTTTTGCACAAATACATGCTAATTATAAAATATTAACATGTGCATGTGGAATGCTAACTTACTGTATTTATACCTATTTACATGATGATTTGCCAAGATAAAGTAGCTAAAATAAAAGAATAAAGAGTGAGAATCATGGATTCATCACCGACCTCCATTCGCCTCTACGCGTGCCCAACCCCCGTCTCGACTCCAATCGCCGAATTGGAGTAGAGCAGCAAGTCCAATCCCCATCTCACCGGAGACCCGGCCCTCTCATTTCCCCATCCTATTTTCAAGCATCCTAGGTGATCTAACCCTTACCAGAGCATCTCTCCGAGCACAACCTTTATCCTTTTAGGGTTGAAGCACCAACAGACTTCATCTGGAGGTCAAGGATATGCTCCAGGTAGCTCCAGGACTGCCATGCCTCACTAGAACCTTCTCCTTGGTCCTGGACCCTTCTGAGCCCACCAGTAGTTGCGGACCATCGCCGCCGACCTTTCGCTGGTCTCTACTCAAACCTTCTCAAGACAATGTCCCATTCAACTTTTCTGAGCCTGCCCGTCACCAAAGGTAGCCTCGGGTAAGAGATGGGTAACTCACCCAAAGGTTAGCCCGGTAATCGCCCTTGTGCCACTCTTCTCCTCATCCATCACAACCTGAATCACCACTGACTTATTTCTATTGATATTGAGACTGGAGATGGCACGAAAACAAAGATTGACTAAAGTGGATAAATAATCAATTGTCATTATCCCTAATCAATCAATTCGGTTAATCAAGAATAAGAAAACCCACTCAAATCAAGGAATAAAACAATCACACTATATGTAAGCGGTCTTCGCTATTTATTTTTACTTTGTATAGCAACCATGGTCGAACACAAAGAGCGCGAGTAAACCTACGAATTAGTCACAATTCAACAAGGAGAAAACATATTTTTAGTGGTTTTAATTTTGCAAATTTTTATAATTTTTAAATAAGGAGAAAAAAGAGTGAAATAAACAAATAAGAAAATAAGGCATACAACAAGTTTTTTTAATTTTTATTTAAGGCAAAAATGCTTGAAAATTAGAATAATGTTTTTGGATTTTTAAAATATAAAGTGTTTTTGATAATTTTCTGAGGATTTTATGATTTTTTGTGATTTTATAAAAATCAAACAAATGCTAAAAATGTAAACAACGCACAACCAGGACTAAATTGCAAGTTGAAATTTAAAGTCCTCGTTATGTGTTTTATGATAAACTAGATACAAAAACCTACAAAAAAGAACTAAAATGATATTTTTTATTTTTTTTCTGAATTTTATATGATTTTTAGAAATTTTTAGGTCTTTTGTGATTTTTAGGGTTTTATGACAATTTTTAAAGCAAAACGGGTACTAAAGACAAAGCACGCTAAAACACACAATCATGATTTTTTGTAGAATTATGAGGTAATTTTTCAATTTTTTATGTATTTTCCAAAATAGACATGACTCTTATGGTTTTTTATTTTTAGAAAATATAAAATGCAATTAAATTAATCCATAAAAATAACAATAAATATTACCCGTCAACATGAGCTAACAGTTAGAGAATTTTTGGAATTATTTTATTATTTATTTAATTAGATAGAAGACAGACATCTTATAAGATCTACTTGCTATTAAAATAAAGCTCAGGGGCTAAATAATAACAAACACAGAAATCCTAGGTCCTAATTTGCAAAATATCCAAGAAGACATGCGCACAACACGTGAGTCAGGGAAACATGCGTATAAACACAAATATCAAAAACTAAACATTCAAATCATAACATCCAGAGTACAGGGTATATCATGCAAATATCCTCGAAAAGCACGTGGGACTATACGTGAGTTCACACAAACTAGACTAAAATGCAAATGCTAAAAATATCAAGGGTCTAACTGCAAATTGTCCAAAGTAATTTAAACTACGACAAATATTTAGAAGACTAAATAGAAAATATAGAACAGAGCGGGGCCTAAGTAAAGTTTACCCCTTATTAAGGTGTGATCCAACCAGTGAAGTAGGTCCACTTATGATGGACAGTTCGGATGCCCGTTTACCCCTTCGACGATGGACGACGCTAAAGCGATCCGTAGATGGATCCAACAATCGAGGGCTCCCCGATGGTGGACGATAGAGATTAGAACTGGGGAAGGTCATGATCGGATGGCTGGGAAGAACACCAAAGAACTCGCCTGTAACGAGTTTTGATCGGCCAATATGGGCTGCAAGAACGTCCTCCGGACGGTTACAACCATCCCCGATAGTTGGTTATAGGGGACGGCTGCAAAACCGTCCCCTTTGCCCTTGTTATCGGCGCAAAACCTCCAAATATCTGCAATCAAAGGGGACGGTTCACTTATAACTGTCCCCGATCATTCGTATAGGGGACGGTTAGACGACCGTCGCCGATGGTCATATACCCCTCCGACGACTCCATTCCTCATTCTCCACTCGATATCGACTGCAACCTCTCGCCCGCTTCTCCTCCTCATCCTCAACTCGTGCCCGGTCGCCCTCCTCCTCCTCCCTCTCGCCGCCTCCTTGCCCACCGCCCGGTCGCCGTCCCTCCCGCCCGGTCGCCTTCCCGCCCGCCGCCTTGCCCTTCGCCTGCCACCTTGCCCTCCACCCTCCTCGTCCTCAACTCGTGCCCACCCGCCCGCCGCCTTGCCCGCCTTGCCCGCCGCCTTGCTCGCCGCATTACTTGGTTGTAAGTTTTTTTTATTGTTTTTTATATATTCATCATGCTTATGATTGCATATTTTTTAATATGCTTATTAGTTTAGTCAAATGCTTAAGATAGTAGATTAAAAAATAGTGGATAATCTTGATTATGATTAAATGCTTTTAGTGATAAATGCTTATTAGTTTAGTTAAATGCTTGTAAGTGTTGTTTGAAAACATAGTTAGTTTAGAAACATAGGAGTTAAATGGTTATTAGTTTAGTTAGATGATTAAAAAAAATACAACTTACCATACAATATTAAACTTTACTGTAGTTAACTTTGGATGTTTCCTATAGGCAATGGACAAAAGTTGGATGAATAAAAGATTCGATGATTATCGGACAAATAACAAAGGGGTTATCGGATTCTTAGACTGGGCATTTCGATATGAGTCGTTCTATCATATTGTAGGAGGTGAAGGAGATAAGATACATTGTCCGTGCATAAGATGCAAGAACACTTTGACACAAAATCGAACCATGGTTTACGAACATTTGATATTAAATGGTTTTTGGCTCCATTATACAGATTGAACGTATCATGGTGAAGGAGTTTATTTGGACGAAGATAATAATGACCAAGTTGATAATGAAAGAGATGTATCTGAAACACATGACCGTGATGCTATGTTTGAGTTGATAGATAACATTCGAGGACATGACATTGATGAACTGATGGATTCACCTCCGGATTCCTTACTTGAAAAAAATACAAGATGCAGAAAAACCATTATGTGACGGAGTCAAAATGTCTCGGTCGCATTTTCCAGGTTGCTTGTACGTGCGTCCCCATCACTACCCATGACTTTCGACAGCTTCCTTATGTTGTCAAGGCTGCCATACTTTCTGATTTGGAGGTACTCTAAAATCTAAAAAAAGTTTTTTTAAATTTTATTAAGCTAATGGTTATTAAATTTGTTGTATCAGGATGTATTTACATGGGAACGAAATACCCATGTCGATTCTCAGATTCTCTCCCATGCTGCTGAGTTGTTGCGTCGATACAAGGGACGCATAAAGGCAAAGGTAAAATGTTTATTATATTTTAATAACAAAAGATTTAAAGATTGACGATATTTATTTCTCCATTTTTAGTACTACAACCCCCAGATTCCATATGAGCAGCTTGTGCGGAATGTCCCACCCGGTGTTACACCAGAGCAATGGAGGGAGCTGATTATTTTTTGGTCCAGTGAGGATTTTGCGGTATGTATATTATTTTCTTAATTACTTGTTTTATGTTTATACTGACTTTGTTAAATTTCAGTCGATTTCTTCCAAGAATACGACGAATCGTTCCAAAGGCTTTAGGTCCACGCATAAGACGGGAGTGGCACAACTGTACAACCTGCACAACTCGGCGACGATGAGGAGAGTGAGGAGGAGAGCGATGAGAGTGACGAGAGTGGCACATCTGAGTAGATAGCATCGATGTAGTACATTTTAGTTTCTTGTTGATCTTTTTATTGTAATGTTTTTTACTAATGCCTAACATTATGTAGACTTGATAACATTTCTTCGTAACTATGATATGTTTTATTATGATATTGAATGTTGAGTTTATGATCTTGAATGTTGAGTTGTTTGGATCTTGAATGTTGTGTTTATTGGTTTTGCAGAGGGAGCAGGGAAGACACCATGAATCTAGCAATTTTTTTTCCTGTCAGGGTGTATTGAGGACGGTTGTAACCGTCCCCTAAAGAGCTACAGAAACGTCCTGCCTGCCCAAACAGTTCACGGAGACTATTGGGGAGGTTATAACCATCCCCTATACGCTTCTGTTGGCGTCGCCAACGAAGCGCAGATGGGACGGTTTAACCGTCCCTTATACACTTCTGTTGGCGTCGCTATAGACTCTTCCAGGCTTCTGTTGGCGTCGCAAAAGGTCTGCATCGTAGAAGGGATGGTCACAACCGTCCCTAAACCCTAACGTAGGCGACGGTTTTAACCGTCCCAAAGGTTTTCTGTGGCCGTCTCAAAATGGTTGTTGACCATTGGGGACGGTTGGTAACTGTCCCTAATACAATAGGTACTAGGGACGGTCGTAACCGTCCCCAATAGTAATCGTGTAAGGGACGGTTACAACCGTCACCAATGGTTTATTACATGAGACGGTTGTCAGAAGCGTCCCATTTAATCAAATGAGACGGTTTTAGAAGAGACGGTTAGTAAACCGTCCCCTCTGCTCAGAAGGGACGATTTTAACTACAAAGAGGATGGTCTTTGACCGTCCCCTTAGACCCACCCGCCTGTAGTGTGCTATTAGCGATCCCCATCTTCTTCTTCTCAACTCGATGATGACGACAGGGGTCTGAAAGAAGATAAAGACAATGATGAAAAGATTTTTTTGGTTAGACAGGAAGCAACATAGACCGGGTATACATCTCGTAGGATGGGAGGAGCTCACGAAGTAGAGATGCGAAAGAATCCTAGGAATTCGTGATGTGAACTGTATTAATAAGGTGCTTCGAGCGAAGTGGGTGGTGTAGATCTGGGGCAACATAGACAGACCGGATACCAATCTTTTACGCACCATTTATGGCATCAAGGGCTCCCTCGAGGCTAGAAGAACGTGGTACGAATCTTCCCTTTGAGTGGTGTTCGGGACATTTTACCCCTATTAAGGTTGCGAATGACACCGAAGGTGGGGGTCGTGGAGGTCTTTCGATTTTGGCAGGACAATTGGACATGAGAGGGCGCGTTATGCGATAGGTTTCCAAGGTTATTTTGGTTTGGCAACAAACACGAGGTGTTCCGTGGCCGAGGCAGGTGAATCTGGTTCATGGGTACCTCAGTTTTTGGCTGACCTTTCGGATCAACGAACAGAAGACTTGATTAGGTTGAGGTCCGACTTGCCACCTCATGGTTGTATTTCTCAGGGAAGGGACCGTTTTGTTTGGGAGGGGGGGGATTCTCTGTGAAAAAGGCATACTTAATTTTAAGAGGGGACACGGAGGATCTGGATCCAAACTTGAAACAATATATTAAGATAATTTGGTCTAGCAAAATTCCATACAGAGTGAAGGTCTTCCTGTGGTGCCTAGATTGTGTGACAAAGTTAGAAGGGGCAGGCTGTTTGGAATCCCGGATATCCATTATGATAGATGTGGCGCACAAACGGAGGATGTCGATCACCTATTCTTTACTTGTCCTCTGTCGAAGCAGGTTTGGAAGAAGGCGAGGATGTTGTGGGTCTTACATGGTGGATCGGTCGATTTCTGGAGGTCAGTAAGGGCGGTAGGGAGTAACTCGATGGACGACTGTGCACTGCAGTTTGCATCTCTGTGGGCCATTTGGGGAGGAAGAAATGATTTAACTTTTAAAAATCATAGTTTCAATGCAGAAAATGTAATTGCCTATTGTCTTTCCCTTTATCGATTCTGTTCCATAAGGTAATGTATCTCTTTATCCTTTTTAATATAAAAAGTTTTGTGGTGAATCCCAAGAGATATCACCTTTTTCCTCTCAATACACACTCACAAATTGGTAAATCGAGCCTGAAAAACCAAACTCACAAATTGACCCTGGAATTTTTGTGATATTCTTAGTAAATAGTACTAATTATAATTTGAAGTTCAAAGTTGAGTTTGATTAATTCAATATTTTCTATAAATATTTATTGATCATGGAAATTACCAACTATCAGATATAGTGTTTTCTCCCATGTTTTTAATCTGGTTTGATTGGTAGAATTTTTAAGATAAAATTATTGAATATACTTTACTAAAGAAATTTGGGGGGAAATAGTTATATGTGTTTTCCGAATAAATTGGCGAAGTTTGTACAATATATACATAGTGTTTCAAGTGTTATTTTATGTATAGAGTTAGCTATTTTTGTGATTTTCTCTGTACAATCCTTCTCTCTCCATTCTTTATTGTCAGTCGACCAATCTAATACTAACTCAATCTCTATGTTAAGTTTAAGCCTGTTCATATTTACAACCTTTTCATCTTCTTTCTTTTTTCTTTTTTTGTTTGATCTTTAATTTTGTCGTATTTAAAGTTAGAAGCATATAGAAAAGTCTGTGAAAAAGTTTGAGAGGGGAGGAATGAGCGGAGGAGGAGAGTGGGTAGTCGTCGGTTCTCGGCGCCGCCCAGGCAAGTCTGCGATTGTTCGAGACTCCCATGGGGGTGCGCGCAGTTTTCATGTGGAGCGAGATCGATCTCGTGTCGCGGCCAAGGGCCGTGAGGTGGTCTTGCCCTTCGGCCGAGGATGTTTTAGATGCGGATCGCTCTCTCATTGGGCGACACAATGCAGGGACGCTCTTCGGTGTTATAGATGCATGGGTTTGGCGCATCGGAGCAAGAACTGTCGTTCGGGAGGGATCTCGTCCAAGACAGAGGTGGCTGACGGGTTGCTGATTGGAGAAGGCGGCGGCAGGGGGGCCCTTTTCAGGGGATCCTCGGATGTTGGCTTAGTGACAGAACGCGGATTCAGGGGGGATGTTGCAGCGCTATCATCTTGGAAGGTGCTGGCCCGAGGCCTTTCGTCGGGGGAGGCAGTTGCTTTATTGTCCCTCTCACGTTCGGGAAAATCCTTGCTCAAGTGGAGGCGGGCGCACAGCGGGGACGGATCGCTGTCGCAGGGGTTCTTAAACGTGGTAAAAGTGAAAGGGATCCCTCTTCTTTGGAGAGACGTGCACCGGGTGCGCAAGCTGCTGGCAGGTATTGCTGTGGTGGAGGGCTTGGCTTCCAGTGGCTGTTATCCGGGTGGAGACGTCGATGTCATTTTGTGGGTCCGTCGGTTCCACCCGCGCTTGTTGGGCAGGTGGACCGTGTGGGCTGAGGGTCGTCGTCTGTGTTTAGAAATTTCCTCGATGTCTAGCCGGAGGGTTGAAGCCGTGGGGCAGCCGTCTCGCGATGCGCAGGTCCAGGTGGGAGGAAAGGTTTTTTCCTCCGTCTTAAGCAAGGGCGATTCGGCCGGAACAGTCGGTCCGACAGCGGCGGCGTGTGCAAAGGCAATTGGGGATTCTGCGTCCGTTCGCCTTCCTAGAACGGTCGCGGAAATTGTGCGCAATTGCGTAAAAGGTGCAGTTAAGTTTGGTGCGTTGGACTCAACGTGGAGACCGTGTGAATCCATGCATTGCGCGGAGGGGCGGCAAGGGGTGGGGGCGCCAGCTTTGAATGGGTCCAAAGATGGTATTGGGAGAGTTTTGGTGGCGGAACCAACGCAGCCTTTGCGAAACGCCATGCACGTTGCAACAGTTACGCATGGGATGGGGGATACAATTGCGGTGGGTCCCGCAATTATTGACGGGGGTACAATTTCGGGTGGAGCCACGGAGATTACTGGGGATGCAATTGTGGTGGGGCCCGTGGGGTTTAATGGGGTTTCATTTCCAGTGGAGTCCTTGGAGATTAATGGGGGTTTATTTGAGATGGAGCCCGCGGAGATTAATGGGGGGCCTTTTGCTGTGGGGCCCACGGAGAGTGCGAATGGCATTTGTGGTGGGAAGGGACAGCAGTCGGGAGTGGAGGGTGCGGTTGTGGGGTGGGGTCCACAGGTTCTTTCTGTTGAAGGCGGGAGCAATATCGCGGAGAACAACCAGTCAGGTCCGTCATCTACCCCAGGTTCATTTCAGGTGCCAGACCAAGCGAGAATGGTAGCTCAGCCTCAGATCCAGTTGGGCCAGTGCTCTCGTGGTGCTAGTGAAGAGGGAATTTGTGCGCCTTTTTTAGAGGTGGGTTCGCATCAGGAGCTTGCTGATTTGTTGGTTGCGGACCAAGGCATTAACTTGGTGGTGGACCTTCGGAGGTTTGCAGGAGCGAAACTCTCAGGGAGCAGGACGCATTGCTGGTCCGAGCTAGGTGGTGGGGGCGCGGATAGGGGGGTGGTCTCAGTCCGGGCATGTGGAGAAGTTCCAAAGGAGATCCCATGCTCTCGAAAATCAGTGTTGGATGAGCCCGAGGCGCAGGGGGGCTGTTCTTCCTCGAGAGAATCTTCGAGGTCGACGGAAGGGGGAGGGGATGTCGAGGTTGCTGGAGGAGATGGTGGGAGCAACAGTGGTGGTTTGATGGTTTTGCAGGAAGAGGAGCAGCTGGGCAGGGAGGGAAACGATGGAGGTGGGAGAAGTCGACATCGTGCTTGGGGGGGCGAGAATAAGCTACTAGGTGGTGCTAAGAAGGCAGATCGCCGTATGGTGCGGGCGGTTTTACTTTCAAATCATGGAGACGAGGCCGTCCCCAAAGACAATGAGCCTGTTTTGTGGTCGCCAGTCGGGAGACCTAGTTACTTCAGTTTGCTTGACAGGAAGTTTGCAGAAAGCGTGGGCATCGTGCCGCCCCGTGGGAGGTCGAATGATGTTTATATATGAAGATTTTATCCTGGAATGTAAGAGGGTTGGGCCGCCCTGAGAAACGGCTGGGGGTGAAGAATTTGATGTTGGAGGCTCGTGCTGATATTGTGTTGTTTCAAGAAACTAAGTGTTCGACTCCTAGGGGGGATGGTTGGCGGGAGATGGGCGGAGGCTCCATTTATGACTTTGTGGAGGTGGAATCTCAGGGCGCGGCAGGCGGACTCCTATCTGGCTGGAAAGGTGATGATTTCGATAAGATGGATGAATGGAGATCTGTGTTTTCGCTTTCAGTGACTCTAAAAAGGAGAGCAGATGGGGTTATTCTTACTGTGACCAACATATATGGACCTACATCTCCAGGTCCATTGTCGCTGGCTGAGGATCTTTTGAGGGTTACTGTGGAAAGGGATGTTGGCATTTGGCTTATTGGTGGTGATCTAAATCTGACTTTATTCCCGGAAGACAGGCCAAGATTGGGAGGAGGGAGAGACAGGGGTTCGGAGGACTTTCGGAATCAGCTTCATACCCTTGGGCTGGAAGTGGTGGATGCTGCTGGATGTGCGTACACGTGGCGGAATTCGAGGACGAGATCGAGGCTTGACAGATTCCTTCTCTCACAGGAAGGGCTGGAATTTTTTCCGTTATCCCGGGCTTGGGCGTTGCCGCGGGCTCACTCCGATCACACGCCGCTGATTTGGTCATCTGAGGAGGGCAATCGATCTAGATCCTTGTTTAGATTTGAAAGGTCTTGGCTGTTGGAGCCTGGTTTCAGGGAGGAGGTGGAAGCGCAGTGGAGAAGGATACAGGTGGATGGTTCGGCGGTAGTTTGCCTAGCCAAGAAGTTGGTTATGCTAAAGGAGTTCCTCATTGGTTATGGGCGGGAATTGAAGATGCAAAGAAGAGAGCGTCGGCATGCAGCTCAGCAAGGGGTGGTCAGACTGGATGGCTTGGACGACGAGAGGGGCCTCATCCTGGAGGAGGTGGAGGAACGATCGAGGCTGCTGGATATTATTCTGCAGGAGGACAAGAAGGAGGAGGTGGAATGGAAACAGAGGTCTAGACAAAAATGGTTACGGGAGGGAGATGCAAACACGAGATTCTTTCACTCTATGGCGTCAGGTAGAAGAAGGAGGAACTTCATTCAGAGCCTCGAGGTAGGGGGTGAAAGAGTGGCAGGGAGTGCATTGTTAGGACGCGCCCTAAGAGATCACTTTGTTAGGATGTCGAGGAGGGAACAAGGTACTGGTTGGAGATGGCGGGGGGAGGGGGTTGAGTCCCTTTCAGAGGCGCAGGCGCAGGAGCTGGAGTCAGAGTTTGATGAGGAGGAGGTTCGAAAGGCTGTCTTGGGGCTGAACTCAGACGGGTCCCCCGGACCAGACGGTTTTCCTGTTTGTTTCTACAAGGAATTTTGGGGTATGTTGAAGGATGATATTTTGGGGGTGCTTAACGAATTTAGAGATGCCAACAGGGGATTCGAGAAGATTAATCGGGCGCTGCTTTTCCTTCTTCCGAAGAAAAATACTCCCTTAAGAGTGGAAGACTTCAGACCAATTGCAATGTCCAATGCAATCTATCTTATCATTGCTAAAGTTCTTGCTAACAGATTAAAGCGGGTAATGGATGTGATTATTCTTCAGAATCAAACAGCTTTTATCCCAGGACGGCAGATGGCAGACGGGTTAGTTACGGCCTCTGAGATCTGTCTGCAGTGGCGGCGAGAAGGCAAGAAAGGTTTGCTTTGGAAGATCGATTTTGAGAAAGCATATGACTGTGTGGACTGGAGGTTTCTTTGGACGTCTCTTCGATGTCGTGGTTTTCCTGAGCTTTGGATTGCCTGGATGAAGAAATGTGTCACGACCGCGTCCTTCACGATCCTGGTGAATGGGAAGCCTGAGGGTGGTTTCTTCCAGCCACAGAGGGGGGTGAGACAGGGATGCCCGCTCGCTCCGATGCTTTTTGTTTTGGTTGCTGATGCACTGGCGGTCATGTTCAAGAGAGCTGTTGATGGGGGGTGGTGTGAGGGCTTTCGTACAGAGGCTTTTTCAGTGCCTTTACTTCAGTATGCAGATGACACGGTAATATTCTTAGGGGGGTCAGAGGAGATGGACAGAAGGGCCAGGCAGTTGGTTGATATCTTCGGTAATATCTCAGGTCTCAAGATAAACAGAAACAAGTCTGTGGTCATTCAGTTCGGGATGGATGAGACGGAGAGCAGAAATAGGGTGGCGTGCTTGGGGTGCCCCTTAGGGAACCTGCCCATTACATACTTGGGACTCCCTTTGGTGGCAGGAAGACTTAAAAACTCGGATTGGGATGTGGTTCTCCAAAAGATTGAACAAAGATTGGCCGGTTGGAAGGCGGTGACACTTTCAAAGGGCGGGAAGCTGACACTTTTGAAGCATGTTTTATCGGCGATACCCATTTTTTTCATATCAACTCGTCTGATGCCGGTTGGTGTAAGAAAAAAGATTGAGAAAATGATGCGAAGATTCTTCTGGTCAGATGGGAAGCAGCAGAGGTCCGGCGTTCACCTTGTTCGATGGGAAGAGATCACGCAGAAGAAAAGCAAGGGAGGTCTGGGTGTTAGAGATATCTGCAGTATGAATAAGGCTCTTTTGGCCAAGTGGGTCATGAGGATCTGGGGCAACAGCGAGAGTTTGGTCATCAACCTGCTTCGTAATATCTATGGAGTTAGGGGCTCTCTTGAGACCAGGAGGTTAAGGTTTGAATCTTCGCTTTGGAGCGGTATTCGGGACATCCTGCCATCGTTGCGGGAGGGATTGAGGCCTAAGGTAGGGTCTGGGGAGATTTTCAGATTCTGGCAGGATAACTGGACGGGCGAGGGGATCCTTAGCTCTAGGTTCCCCAGGCTTTTTGCTTTGGCAGCAGACAAAGGTTGTTCTGTGGCGGATGCTTGTGACTCTGGATCATGGAACCCTCGGTTCATTTCTGTCATCCCAGAGCGGAGGTTGGAGGATTTTTCGAGGCTGTGTGCAGAATTGCCATCCCCTTCCTGTATCACGCAGGGAAGGGATCATTTTCTTTGGAATGGGGGCAGATTCTCAGTGAAGAAGGCCTACGACATGTTCAGGGGGAGCCCGGATTTCATTGATCCGGATGAGGTTCAGGACATGAAGGTCATATGGGCTAGCAAGATCCCTAACAGGGTGAAAGTTTTCCTCTGGTGTCTCAGGAGAGGAAGGATTTGTGACAAGGCGAGGAGGGGAAGATTGTTTGGGATTGCTGATACGAGCTGTGACAGATGTGGGGAGCACCTCGAGGACGCGGAACATCTTTTCTTTAAGTGTCCATTTTCGCTTCAGATATGGAAGGAGTTGGAGGCACCTTGGGCCTCTATTGATGGTGAGTATGATTTTTGGAGGATGGTGAGGTCGCTTGGGGGCAACTCGACGGACGATTGTGCTCTTCCTTTTGCGGCATTATGGTCCATTTGGGGAGGAAGAAATGATTTGATTTTTAACAACCAAAGATTTTATTCTGAAAATGTATTAGCCTTGTGCCTCTCCCTTTATCGGCAATGGGCTTCTAGTTAATGTATCTATTTTTGTTCTGGTTTTAATATAATTTCAGTGGTGAGTCCCACCTTGGGACTTCACCCTCTTGCTTCTCAAAAAAAAAAGTTAGAAGCATATATTTTTGTTCATGGCATATTGTAGTTTTGTTAAGAAATAAGATTTAATGAGTATTGATACGTTAGATTTTAGATAAAATGAAAGATAAAAGGAGATTAAACGGGAATCCGCCAAGCAGAAAGCTTCGCCAAAGTCTTTTACTCTTCGCTGGAGATCCCTCTGCTCCTCCAACATCACTACGGGTGCAAGAGGATGCGGATATATCCGTTTTCGTTCGGATCCGTATCCATTTTTATGAGGGTATGGATGTTTCTTTAATTCTGTTGAATATGGATGTCAATATTTAACATTCGACGAATACAGATGCGAATACCGATGTTAAAAAAATTATTTGACGAATACGAATATAGATATCCGTTTTCGAATATATTAATATTTAAATATATTAATAATACATAATACTTTTCATAATTAACCATAACAAACCATATTGTTTATGTTGTTTTTCATTGTCTAGTTGCATTATAGAATATACCATACTTTTTAGATTGTAGTATTGTATAATTGCATTTTAGGTGATTGCGAGATGATCATTTGATGAGTGTGGTATTCTTCTCAAGCTATGTACGAATAGGTATTTTTTTACAAATATGATCATGTTATGCACCTTATTAATTACAAGACTATGTTGAGTTGATTTAAAAATCAAATGATCATATCTCGTGGTATAATCCTACTCATTAAGATAAATAATACATGTATGTTTATTTATTATTTAGTTACCTTTTCTGATGATTGTCATAGAAGTGAATGTGAATGTTTTTGTATAGTTGTTATAAGCATTTTTCATAAAATATATAAGTCAAAACATTCATCGGATAATCCGTATTCGTTTGTCGAAAATCCGTATCCGAGTTTTGAATACTCATTTTTTATTCGTATCCATTTCTAAGGATATGGTTCCATGATAAATGCATTCATATAACATTCGTATCTGTATCCGTATTGGAAATTCAAAAATGAATAAAGAATTGATATGACCTATATATGTATCTGTATCTAACCTTTTGCATCCTCGGGCTATCGCTCATGGCGGAAGCCTCACAGAGGAAGAAACCATCAGCCATCAAGGCATGGTGCATCGATTCGACGGTCAAGTCTCAATCTTAGCGTTATTTTTACTATTGTTGTATGAAAGGATATGGATTAATTGCATGAAAACCCCTGAAAGAAATTTATGTTGTGAATCAGTCCCTTCCACCTCACCACTTGAGGTGCACATAGTTGTGAAGAAAATTATAGAAAGACACTCCAGATTTTTCGTAATTGCTCATCAGTCTTTCTGCATGCATTTGATTTGCTTTAATTGTAGAAAATAGAATAATGTAGGGTACACCATTCCCATTCATTTGCAAGTTAATGCGCATTTTTTTATGATTGGTGTGGTTTATAAGATATAATTTGATGAAATTAACCATATTTTGCCGACTTTTGCTTATTTAATTTCTATAGAATTGCACATTGGCAGTAAAATTCTAAAAAAAGAAAGAAGTTACCTCTCATGTTAATACTACAATATACCCAAAAACAAATAAAAAAATCGTGTATTGTTCTTTAAATAATTAGCTCTTCAGTTTTGGTACTTAATTCGTAAAAAAAACATTTTGTATCGTTTTGCAGAACAAAAAAATACGTATATGTTCCTTTTAAAATGTAGCATAAAGTTGAATTTGCAAAATTGTGATGCTCTGGTATTTTTAATGAATTAATTATCCAACTTTATGAAAAAAATACTGTATGTCTGTTTCTTTGTATTTCACTTGCTTAACTTGTTCACTTTCAATGTGCTCATTAAAACTATTATAATGCACACAATGTTCTTATAGCATTTAGTGTACTCGATGTGTTTCCTAAAACTTTTTGTGTTCTCTACCTAGGAAAATATCATTTTGCAAAAAAAAAAAACTAACTTTTTGTTCTTCTAGGTATTTCGATCTAAAAGTTCAAATATATGTTTTCCAATAAATTAAATTTCCTTATTTATTTTCTCAAATTTGATGATACCCAACAAAAATTTAGGATAAATTTATTTTCCCTGAAATCAAAAATATTTGTGTTCCAAATTTTGAAAATAGTTCAAGGCTTGGAATCGATTTTCAAAGTTCTCATACTATATTATTCTATCCCTAGTTTAAGATTATGGAACCTACTATATATTTGGGTCTCGCCTAATGCTAGATTCTAATAGCTCTAATCTAATAGAATGAATACTTTGTCAACTCGCTCTTCCCCTAGGAAGAAATGATCTGATCTTTAAGAACCAGAGGTTCTATTATGAAAATGTAATCGCTTCATGTCTTTCCCTTTATCGTTTCTGCTATGCAAGGTAATATGTATCTATATCTTCCTATAAATTGAAAGTTTTTGGTGGTGAGTTCCATCTCAAGATTTCACCCTTCTTCCTCTAAAAAAACTCGCTCTTCCCCTACTTGTAGAGCTAACCATGACATGCTCCGTCTTCTCTCTTCAAAGAAGTGCTTATTAAATTTTATTGTTAGAATAACTAAAAAAGACTCGAAGATGAACTCAGAGGCTCTGTAACTACTATGCGCTGCCTGCATTTTTGTTTCATTTCCATTTCCTTTGCGTTACAAACAAAAAGTAACACAATAATAGACTCGTAGATCATCTTGATGCTTTCATTTTCGATTTTGTTGCGAAGAATGAAATCAGTGTTGTACACAATGAAGAAGATCTATAGTAACCCCAGGAGAACCACATGCAGTTGAGCTATATTTCAAGAGCCTCAGCTGAATGCAATGAAAAATGTGTAACAGAACGGGTCACGTCGAATGGCGGAAGCATGCGATAAAAGATCATGCGACTGAACCGTTACCAAAAAAATGCATGGCAATCAATGAGAGAGATAAAATCAAATTCCAACAAAATCCAATCAAAATAAGAGATTCATTATTACAACTCCAACTGGGATATTTTTGTAAAAACTACTCTAAGAATTGAAATAGCATCTCAACAGTTCCTGTGGGTATATCAATTTCTTTTAAAACTTCACTAGTTGAATCATACCACGTCAAGAGTCTCGAGAAGTCCATATAACGATCCTGAATAAGCAATCAACCATTTTCTTCACATGAAATTGATAAACATAATTTTCCATGAGCCTAATGCCAAGTATGCATCGGGGTCCATGCATGGGAATGCTAACAACCTTTCAATATGTTATAATGCATGCCCTTGAGTTTTCATGGATAAGCATCATTCCGTGCCTAATTGTTCCCATACGTGTCTAAATCCGAACCCTAACATGTGTAATTTGGATTCTTTTTATAACCATGGGCATATATATGTAAATTTCATGAGAAAATATGGCATACATTTCTTTCATCGTGTGGGGTATATTTCATACGATTCATAGCAAGCATGTAATTCTTTTATCATCTTAATCACTTTGCATTTTACCCTCATGACTTTGATGGTTTACTTTTCTTTAACCAATTCTTGTACAACATGTAATGGTTACTGTTTTATTATATCATTTTCTTTCATACTCATAATGTTTACATTTATATACCATTTTTTTATACTTTTCATTTACGTATCTTGATATGCATTTTCAAATGCTGGCACTTATGGTCCATGGCATGACATGATAGTGTAGGTATAATTGTATGAGACTTAGCTTTTGTCTTTATGGTTCCTTGCAACCATAGCCCTTTGCAGCGATAACATGACAATGTAGGTACAATTTTCGATGACTTAGCTTTTGTCTCTATGGTTCCTTGCGACCATACACCCCTTACGGTGTTTCCCCTTGACCTAGCACGACCCCTTGCGGTCGTCCATGCGACTCTTTATGAGTTTGTGCCTTAGGTTCTTTACTATATTCATTGAACATACACTACAAGAAAATTGACCTAAGGTGAGGAATAATTTAATATTCGTTGTCATATCTTCTGTATTTAAATATATAATAATGAATAATATTTGTTGCTTACTTCTTTAAATTCACAACGAATAATGGAATTCGTTGCTATATTTCTGACAACGAATCATATAACAACGATTATTCGTTGGATTTTTCTTCTAATCGCTGAAAATTTGGTAATGATTAGTGTGAATTTTAACGAATAATTCAATGGAAAAATCATTGTTATATAGACCTTTAACAACGAATATGACATTCGTTGCTAATTACAAGTATAAAATTTGATTTGACAACAAATAATATTCGTGGTTCAATCATTAACATCGAAAGATATGGCAATGAGTATTCAAATTATTCATTTCCTTAGGTTCAGTTTCTTTCAGTGATAATGTTTTCAGCTTGTGTAAGATGACAGTTTCATACCCAATCATTTCACCATTAACGAACCTTTTCCAAGATGTTGAGAATAACTTCTCTTAATTCAAATCGGTGTCAAAGTCTTATTTTCAACTTTAATAACTAGAGAACTTTAATAATCAGTATAAGGAAGGTGAAATTTTATGTTAGCAATGATTTAAAATCAAACATATATATATATATATATATATATGGGATAAATGGGGCTGCCCCCTAGGGGGAGCTAACTTGGCTCCCCCCGCCCTATTTTCACCATTTTTTTATTTTTTTTTTGAAAATTTCTTCCATGAATATTCATTACTATATCCCTATATTATGCTATTAAAATTTCGTGCGAAACAGAGACTCCTACGGCCTCCATCCAGACAGTCATTTTTTAACGGTAACAGGATTTTTTAAAACGACCCCGTTTGGATGAAGGTCGTAGGAGTCTCTGTTTCGCACGAAATTTCAATAGCATAATATAGGGATTTAATAATGAATTTACACGGTTTTAGATTTCAAAAAAAATAAAAAAATTATGTCAAAAAGGGGCGGGGGAGCTAAGTTAGCTCCCCCTAGGGGGCATACACATTTTTCCATATATATATATATATATATATATATATATATATATATATATATCAATGATAACGTAATGTCAACAACATTAACCTATTAACAAACCTTTGAATGCTAGGATATTCACGAAAGTTGTTGTCATTAAACGATTCTAGTTGTGTCTTAGTGTCTTATAGAATAGGTAAATATTAATACATATGTAATCGGATAGAATTGTTGCATATGAATCAAATCCTGGATATACAATAATGTACTTGATACTATTTAAATCATAGAATTTCTATCGAGCATTTTACAATTTGTTATAAAAACAAGGGAAATCATTATATGTCTAGTATTTGGATTGTGGATTAAGTACTTTGTAGTATGAGTATAAGGTATTGTTTGATGAGAAAACTAATATTGATACGAACTTCCAAGAATTACGAGACATGTGTGTTATATAAGAATAACTGATTCTTCTTTAGGGATAGTGACACCAGTTTGATCGGAGGCATTGATATATTGCAAAGATCCATTAGGTTATAAATTTTTTTTTATCAAACAATCCACCGGAGGGTTTGCTAAAATATCATAAAATAATAACCATTAACTCCAATTACAACACATGGCAAAACATGTATATATTCTATGGCAGAATCACAATTATATGATAATAAGACCATAAACAAATTAAAACGTACTTAATTTATAAGTGAACATTAAAGAGACTTAATATCTTATATATAGCACGGATTCACGCTTGATGGAATACACATTCGATTTCTATGACTGTGACTTGGAATTAAAAGAAATCCTAATGACTAGTTTATAAACTTCATGTGGGTTCGATAAATACATTTCGATATCTTTTCAAAAACAAGTCATTGCTTGTACAATAATCTTATGAGACCGACACATACATTAAAAATCATAATCTTAAGTCGGTACATACATAAAGATTATGGTTCGGATGTGATCATTGTTAAGCGCAATCCTAAACCGATACATATCTTATTCGACGGTTGTGTTTCTACGTCACGATCACTGCTCTCCCTCATCGGTATTTGTTGGTGTTCTCCTCATTCCATTCGATTACGACCTCTCTGATGATAAAGGCAATCCTCTCGATGAAACCTCTCTTTCTAACTCTCTCTCTCTCTCTGCAAAGAGCAGGGGGGTCATTGGATTTTTATGTTGATTGAAGGGAGAAAATAATGGTGTAATAAAATATCATTCAATTGAATATTAATTGATCAATAAATAATATAATTATAGTAATATGAGAGTATATGGAAATTTGGTCGGTTGGAAGAGAGATTTGATTTTTTTGGACCCACTGAATTTGATTACACCTAAGATGATCGAATCTCAATCCACTCTAGATGCCTTATGTCACATGATCTCTTGCTCATTTCTGTCTAATTTTGAAGCTGCAAATGTGAGCTCCGCTAACAAATGAGTTGGATGGAGTCCATCTTAACATGTTATATTATTAGTTAGAGACAAAAGAGCGTGGCAATCTCCATCCCCTTCACATCATTACAGCGTTCCATTGCCCACATGCCCTCTTTCCAACATGTAGAAGACTGACGGACAAAGCTTCTAAGCTAATCCACGAATTGAACAGAGGTTAGGAGTAAGCTACAAAAGCTACAGAGCACAACAGAGATGGTTTATTCATGTTGTATGTTGCAAATCGCGGAAGCAAACACACACAAATACGATCAAACAAAAAAAAGCAAACACGTGGATTTACAAAGTTCATCCGTATTTGGGCTACGTTTGGACGATGGCGATCGGTTTTCACTATTTGAAGAAAAAAAGGAAATATAGAGGATACAAAGAGCCCTAACCATATGGAGTTTATATATAGTACTCCTTACAAATGGATCCTGAAAAAACAAAAAACGGAAACATATACCCGAATACAAATATAACCGCTTTTAAAAAAATCGTCGGGGGCGCTGCCCCCACACCCACGTAAGGGGAATGCACATCACTTCAAGAAAAAGGAGTTGTGATCACAGAATTTTGCTACGGAAACTTGTGGTTACGATAATTACATAGCCACATTTTCTTCTAGATACAATTCCGTGGCCAAGGTCTTCAAATATGTAAGGGGGACATTTGTGCAAGAACTGTGATCACGACAACTTATGTGATTTCTTGTAGTGGCCAGGACATATCCGTTGTTAGAGAACTCTGGCGACGAGACTTGTATCTACGGCTACTGATCACGATGTGTGGTGTTCAGAGCTAAATTCGATGACCAAAACCCCCACATCTGTGGACATAATTTTGCAACCACAATTTATTTTTCTTGTAGGTACATTCACTATTATAATGAACGATTAGATGTTTATTTTTATTTAAATTAGAAATTATAACTCATACACGTTATCAAGCCACCCAATATTTATGTTTTATCAGTCCCAATTCGGCCATGATCACAAGGTTTCATTCCGTCCGTCGATTGCTCAAATTGATGTATTTAAGGGTGCGTTCTTGTAAAGGGTTAAATCACCCCAAGGGTGGTTTAACTCCCCTACCCCATATTTTCTCCCTCCACGTGGGTCCCACTTTTTATCTTTTTAAAAAAAATAAATAAATCAATTCTCCATCATCAATTTCATCAAAAAATAATATACTATACCATCATATCATATAAAAATTATAAACTACTCCACTTCTACTCACTTTTTTAAACTCCAATACAATCACATCACAATAACTTCTCACTTTTTCAAACTCCAATACAATCACATCACCCCAAATCCACTTCTAACCAACCCGAGTTTAACCCTCTACCCAAACACCAAAATCCAAAAATGAGTTACCTGCAATCAGTTTAACCCACCTAAACCCACTATCCAAACACCCCGTAAGTGTATGTGTGTGTGCACGCACGCACATGTGTATATGTGCATGTTTGGTAGAGAGATTGGTACATGGTTGTGGTTAGATACCTTCCTTGAATAAAGACGAAGCATATATGGGTATAATGCATTTAAGCAACCCTGGTGCTGGCACCTTAGGAAAGGACCATATCCTAAAGCTTTCGCGACTCATTAGAAATGAATTTTTCTGATAGGTCGGGCAGATCCGTTAATAAAGCCATTCTTTGCTTAACGGGTCATGATGTGGAGACGTCAGGAATTGTCATTAGTGACACCACCATATGTGATGCAGATTTCTCAGAGTTCTCCAAAACACCTCTTAATGGTTAATATATGTTATAGTCGGTAAATGATTAACATGAAGCAACTTTTCTGATGAATTATATTCATAAAAATATTGCAAATGAATTTCTGCACATTTAACAAATTCTGATAGAAGATATGGTTCTGTGTCAATGTACATAAATCCGAACTCATAATAATAATACATAAGCAGCAGTTAGGGTGCTGTAAGAAATCTTTTGAAAAAAAAAAGATAATTTTTATGCCTCTCCAATGGTGCAGAGACATACCCACTGGCTTTCCACTCTGGCATTCCACGGGCCCATATAATACTATGCACAGTACATCACCCCAGTCCAGAGGATATATACTACATGATGGTGTGGGGCACCAATCCATGCGGTCTTCATGCTGAGAGAGAATCTACGATAGATCTCTGCATTGTATCTGCATGTAGGGTAGCAACTAGCGAGGCCCCACAGTGCTTTTAGCACTTGCAGCCACTCAGCATAACAACAACACATCCCATGCATATGTTTGGAGGAGGAAAGTTAAAGGGAGGTAATGGTGAAGAAGAAAAAGCAAATTAGGTTTCTTTTTCAGCCTTGCAGAGAGAGGGGTTCATGAGCTGAGGGTGGAGGACGGGAGGTGACCCCTCCAAAGGGCAAAGGCATCTTTGGGCTTTGGCATTGAAGGAGCCCTGCCCCCTCCTCAGGCCCTCTTTAATCACCGGAGAAAGCGAAGGCAATAGGGGGAATAGAACGGGTGGGTTAGGGAATGAGGGAGCACTACTTCTCTTTTTGAATGTTTGAAAGTAACCCGCGCACCACTCTCATTACTCTCAGCTTTTATGTGGTTAGTTGGCTGGTGATCGATCCCCTGTGCGTTGACGTCCACTTTTTTTTGTTTATTTTATCTCTTGCAGCAGAGTATTAATCCAACCAGATGGATAGATGTTCTGTAAATAGAGTTAAACAGTAGTAGTCATAGTTATTTTGATGATTACGAAACCTGTAGCTAATTAATCACAGTTATTCGTGGAAAAAAGACCAGTTTAGCATAGAAATCTGATATAAAAATTATATACAAACCAGATTATCTTGCCTTCAGGCTTCACCTGACAAGTGATTTTGTTTGTTGCCAAAACAAGAGCTCCCTGCAGGTTGCTAGTACGCAGGGGTAATATAATAGAGATATCCCACCCCCTTATGGTGGCCACATTTTGTGATTTCCATTAATAAAGGCCTTCCTCTAGATCTCATGTCATCACCATGCTTTCCTTTTCTTCGCAATCCCAACTACTTTTCCTCGTGGTGGGGGGTCACGTATGGCCTCTTAAATTCCTACAGGCAGCACCGACGTCCTCCTCCCACATCACCTTTTCCTTACCGCTTAATACCCAAGAAAAGAACAAGACCCAAGAACTAGAAAACGAAGGGGTCTACGGCCATACGAAATGACAGCCCCTATCTTAGGTTTGTATTTACTTTAAAGGCGAACAGGAAGTGGGGTATCGTTGGGAGGTTTGATGAGGACTTATGACACGCATCCACGCTTTGGGATGATGTAGACACGACGTCTCATGCATGCACACAAGCATTAGGGTAAGATAAATGGAGAGAGGAGGAGGTGATGGGGAGAGGTGTGACCAAATGGGAAATGGACAGGAAGGAAAGTATGAGGGAAGGGGCGCTCGACAGTGGAAACTTGCAGAGGATGAAGGGTGGCCATCTCCCTCCATGGACCAGTGTTCAGACCCAAGGGTTAGATATGTGCATGGAATGTCATGTGATGTCAAGCTGTCCTTGATTTTACTGCCCGTTAATGCGTGCCCTTCTGTAGCACAAGAGCTGCTTTCCTGAAATGGAATTGTGGCTGCAATTCTCAACAAAAGAACAAGAACAGAAAGAACAAATGGCCTCGTGGTATGGTATTTGATTCCGATCTTTTGTTTGATTTGACACCTGAACATCGCAGTTAGTTGCGGATTAATCACCTTGCTCTCCTTTAGCAAATCCACACGATCATACCAAAATCCAGTAAATTCCTTCTGCATTTTTTTTGGAGCTGTATACCTTTTGAAATCAATTATTAACACGCAAAGTCAACTTATCCTATAATTTCAATCGATCCCAACACCTGACCATGCAAAAACACAATGCAAGTATCTGATCTCTCTTTGCTTACGTCTTTTTTTCCCTAAGCGAGGCATATATAAATTGATTTTATCTTATCTACGTGTTTTATGGATTCCGCTAAGGAAGTGAACCCACCCATTGTCACAAAACAGAGAAGCAATCCATCACAAAACAATAATTTTATTGGGAAAACCCATCCTAACAAGAAGGTTCAATAAAAAATGGAGAGGAGAATGTTCTAATTCCTAAGAAGATGTGAGTGTTTAGCACACAATCAAGTAGTTTAAAACAAAAAGAACGCCAATCCCATAGACAAGAGACCGGAAAGTTATTGTTCTTCTAGCGGAGATATCCGTCCAAAACCTTCAAGGAAAAAGTTAATAAACCTTTAAAAAAACGTTAATCAAGATTTGCCTAAGGGGAGCGTATAATGACTAATTACTTCGATGTTACCTGCATGTCAAGTAATTTTCCAACTTTTACCTTGTTCGATCAGAATAAGGGCACAAAATGTAACGTCCCGGGCTTAGGTCCTCGGTCCGTTATTGAGGAAAACTGGCACTGACAACTTGTTGCGTTCGGGCCCAAATGGACCCGTTGACAACCACCCAAAATGCTTAAGCCCAAGTTGTCAAGTAGTAATCCCCACTACTTATAAACTACACCCACACTTTGTGAGTTTTCCATGTAGCACTATGTTTGGGGTGGGATGTTACACAAAATCTATTTAATATTTTCAGTTGGAGTGGGTGCCATGCGTGTTTAGGTTAAATTTATAATCATAATCAACAAATCTCCTATCTTAACTTAAACTTGTTTATACTTACCAAAAAAACTTAAACTTGTTTATCGAAAATATTTTTTCACTACCATATTCGGGCTTTCTCACTACTTGAACAATACAACCAAGTTTATGAAACCAGTAAATATGGTTGGGTCGGATACTTAGTCGCCACATCCTCAAGATTTTCTACTCTAGGGATCTTATTCACCCTAATACGACCTTCATGATAACATCTCATATGAAATAGTATTAACATAAGTGTGCTTCATTTATTTATGGTGAATATATATAGGATCACTACAAAAAAAACACGATTGGCGTGCACTGTCTGCCGTGCACGGGGCGAGCATAAGTGCTCGCTCAAAGCCTAGCGAGCACTTAGGCTACACAGTACTCGCCAGCATGATCGTCCATTTGAATCTGGAGGTGCGGTTAAGTTTTCGTAAATGGGCGAGCACTTTAATAGCACATGTGCTCGCCCGGTTGTGTTCGCCAAGTTGAAATTAAAGGCGCGGTGGAACGGGCGCGTGCCATTTTCGGGACGAGAACCTAAAGGGCACGAGGCGAGCACGTAAGTGTGCTCGCCCGCGCTCGTAAACAGAATGTCGGGCGTCCCCATCCCCTAATTCTTGCGTGAGTTGGGTTCTTGATAAACACAGAATTCAGAGCGGTCGTATTGACTCACAAGACGAGTCAACAGTCGGTGTTGTGACCACTACGAAATCCTAGGTTTAATCAACAATTAACCCACACTACAGATCAACAATTAGAAATAAATGTGGATTTAAATTTTATTTTTAACTCTGCACAAAAGATGTATAGCAAGCAAGTATGCAGAGAGTTCGAACACATGGTGCAAACATGGTAGATCAAATATATGTGTGTGAGTGAAAGTGATGTGTGTCTACACTAAGCAAGCAAGCAAAGATTTTTGTGGGTTTTTAATTTTTTTTATTTTTTAATTTTGTCTTTTAATTTCTAATTTTTTTAATATTTATAATTTTATATTATATATTTTTTTTCAATATTGGAAGATAAAAACAATGTAATAAAAGGAAAGATCAAATATCTATAAAAATGTGCAAAAATAACTAAAAATTCAGAAATAAAATATTTTTTGTATTTTTTAATTTTTTACTATTTTTGTGATTTTTGGGTATTTTTCAAAGTGGTTTTGATAGCAAAACGAAGCAAAACAGTGACTTAGCTACTGGCTGAGGGTAAAAGTGGAATTAAAAATAACAAATAGCCACAAAATTTTTCCACACTATTTTTCAAATATAGATAATCAAAACAGTAAACTATAGAGCTTGAGTTTGCTATTTTTGGAGTTTTCTACAATTTTTTAGATTTTTTTGAAGTTTTTATGTATTTTTGAATTTTTAAGGTTTTTCTTTTGATTTTTTCTAGTGATTTTTGGACTGACACTAAAATATGATAAAATAGACAATAGGAATTTTTTTTGAATTTTTCGAGGTATTTTAATATTTTTTTGGTATTTTCTAATCTAGACAGTAGGCAAAAAGCATGTTTTTGATTTTTAATAAATATTAAAATGCAATAAAAATGTAATGCAAAAATATGGCGTGCAATGCAAGTTGACAGGAGCCTAAGTCAATTTTTGTGGAATTTTTGGAGACAAAATGATAATTTAAATAATTAAAACAAGCATCCAAACATTAATCAGGCCTAGCAGGGGTATAAGTGCAATTATCAGAACATCCAGGGGCATACATGCATTTTTCCACAAAAGTTTGAACTGAATATTTAATTTACAGGACAAAAAACCAATTGCAAGACCCGGAGGGGTCTTAGTACAAAATGTCCAAGCCAAGCACGTGCTATACACGCGCCTGGCTGGGACCTAAACGCAATATCCAAAAATCTCCGGGGCTACAATGCAAAATATCCCAAACATTTACACTACGTTACAAAATTTTGGGACTAAACAGAAATAAATAAACCTCAGGGGGGTCCTTGCAAAAAGCCCACCCCCTCACGCGCACATGCACGTGAGGTGACGTGGCACAAGACCTAAGTGCAAATAAAATAAATGTACAGGACTTACGTGCAAATAATACAAAAAGTTTACGCTACATACGAAGGTTTTGGTACTAAAGAGTAAATACAAAATGCGTAGGGGTTGAGGTGCAAAATACCCTCGGCGCGCGGATCCAACGACTGCAGATCTTTACTTATACACGTGGCGTGAATCCAAGGGTCGACGACGCTTCGCTTGGATGGCGGAGATTAGATCATTTGAGGACGATCTGACGACGACGGTGATGAGCTTCGATCCAACGGGCGTTGCTCGACCTAGGGGAGCTCCTCGATCCGACGGCAGGGAGGCGATGACGAAGAACAACGAAGAACGCCGGCGAGGCGAACTTCGTCGTCCCATATCTTCGTCCTCCGGCGATGGTAGGGTTTCAAAATGGACGTGGAGCGTCCTGAGGTCTTCCTCTTCCTCCTGGAGTCATCAAAAACCCACGGCGATGGCCGTGGTGCTCGCCGGTAGCTGGCGGAGCTACGGGGCTTCAAAAGCTCCGGCGAGCTTCAAAACTCGTCTCCAGGCACGCTTGGGTGTGCGTTGACCTGCAAAAAGAGTCAAGAGGTCCAAGGAAAACTGCTTGGACCTCTGGATGGGCGTGGGGATGCGTGATGCGACGGGGCGATGAACGACCGGAGTTGCGCTCCGGCCAAGTGGGTGGATCGGGCGATTCAGGCGATGGAACTCACGATTTTTTGGGGTTTTCGATCCTAACACGGACAGGAAATAAATGCAAGAGAGAAATAAAAGGGGAAAGGCCCTCAATGGCCGGAGCCAAAGGAAATGCCGAACCTCGACCGCCGGAGTTGCGGGAGGTATGGGAAGCTCCTCCGACCTCGAACACCCCGGCTGAAGACCTCGCGATGGAGCTGTCACCTCCAGGGAGCTCAGGAGCGCAAGAAGGTGGAGAGGGGTGGTCCGAAGGGTATCCAAATTCAAATCGAAAGGTCGGGGGTTCTCTTATTTGGTTTGACCCCGAGCTGCAGGGGCTCGACGATCAACGATTCTGGAGCGTCTCAGTGATGTAATCTCCAAGGTAATCGCAAGGCGGGCAAGGTGGTTGGTAGGGGAAGAAGTTTGCAGAAGGGTGCGAGGTGAAATGGTGAAAGGATTGGCTGGGAAAAAGCCAAGAAAATGGCTCAAAAACCAAGCCACTGACAAGGGGTAGGTGGGGAAGACGACCAGTTGACCGGGGTCAACGGGTGGCGCCTCCTGGTTGGTCCACGTGGACCAACCGGGAAAAAACCACAGGAAATGATTTGTAAAATTGATTAAAAATAGAAAAAGATTTTATTAATTTTAGGTTATAAAATGAAAAATGTTTATTATTTTCTAAATAATTTTATGGTGATTTTTAATTATTTTTATGAGGCTTATTTTTACAAGTTCACTTTTTAGCCCTTTATAGGTATAATACTTATGTATTTAAGTATTTTACTTTTATTTTGTGTTTTTAATTTATTTATTTTTGGTTATGATTTTATAAAATTATAAAATACTTTTATACACATAAATATATTTTTATTCTATTTTTCTGATTTATTTAGTACATTTAATAAAATAAAAGAATATATTATATATGTATACATATAGGCATAATACATGTATGATCTATATATGTTTATTTTTATTTTGAGTTTTCTTTAGGTTTTTATTCCAGTTTTAATGTACATAATTATTATAAGGAATATTTACATAATTATAAAAATATAAACTTTTAAAATAAATAAATAAATAATAAATTGAAGATTTTAATCTGTACAATGTACAATGTGGGTCCAAAACTCAACTTTCAAACCGTAGCTCTGCCAAATGCGAAACCACCACCATTGGATAGATTATTTTATTCTATATACAATTAAAGGTGAGTTTGCTACATTTGGAGTTTTCGTTTGTGAGATACGGGTCTGGGAAGTTGGGATTTTGGATTTTTATTCAGACCATAACTTTTTCTATGTACATTATTTTTCTGTGAAATCAATTTTGTATTTTTCTTCATTTAATTATCTACAACTTTCATGTACAAAGTTTTTTTATTTGATGTATAAAAAGTGGAACCAAAAATAGGTCCCAAAATGAATAAAGAATGAATTAAATAATATAGGTATTTGACCCTTATCTCCCCCTACTTTATTCCTTGTCGACCTATTCATCAAGATGCCTAGGTCTCGGGATTTCGGGTCATAAAATATTTACAATATTTTATTATTTTTCTTTTATTTGATTTATTCTATAATTTTCTTTATTTCACACAAAGAAAATAATTTTTTCAAAACACACATTTTTACACAGGTTGAAAACATGTAACAAAATATTTTCAAAATAGTTTTCAATAGATGTTCACTAAGATTTTCAAACTATTTTTCAAACATTTTGCGAAAAATATTTTTACCTGATTTATTAATCAGTAATTACAAAAGAATTTGAGGAACAAAAACACCTTTTTATTAAAGATTTTTAATGAATTTTAAAGATTTTTTAGCCATATTTATTAAGGAAATACGAAAGTACGAGTTATGGCTAAAGTATATACATAGTATACTTAGCTTGAGCTATGTCCTCATAGATCGGAGAGAAAAGAGAAGACATAACTCGTACTAAGTATAGACAAGTCTAAAGAACGAATGAATGAACCAATAAGAAGTTGACCGTCCCCCCTATACTTAGGATCAAATAATCCTAAGTATAGCAGACTGTACACAACGCAGGGAGGGTCAAGGGTGGGAATGAACAGATCGTACTCGAATTGTTTTCCCCTATACTTAGGGTAAAATATCCCTAAGGGCCTGTTCGGTAGAGGGATAAGGCCGGGGGAATAAGGGAGAATAAGAGAAAAAGGGCTTGGCGAGGTGTACGGCAATTCCTCGCATTTTTGCCCCCGATCGCTCTTGCCCCGTGACCTTATTCCCCTCCCTCCCCGTGCCCCTCCCTTGGCCGCCCCTCCCCCGCCCGTGCATCCCGCGACCCCCTTGTGTGCTTCGTCGTCGACGCTTGTGGCCTCGGGTCCTCTCGGACCCGCCCTCCTGTGACCTGCCGATGGTAGGCCTCCTTTTGGTCGGTCCTTGTGGGAACCTCCTCCGTGTTCTTCGCTCGAGGTATGCTTGTCACTGTTTGTGCGGTGGATGGGTCATCCCGCTGCTTGTTTTGACCATTGTATGGGCCACTGTGGCCTTGATCCCTCTGTCGTGGCCATGGAGTCGATGGAGTCTAGGGTTTCCCATGGATATAAATTGGGTCGGAGGAGGAAATCCACTGGGTTATCTGCCGCTATTGGAGTGCAATTTGCACTGGGATTGTGTTTTCACATATCATCTAACATTTGGTGGCTCACCAGGTACATTCGATGGCCCGCCCTCGCATTTTTTGTGCTATGATGTTCATGACCTGTTAAAATCGCCTTGGCTTGATGATCGCTGGTGCATTTTGGTCTGGGGTTCAACATTTGCCGATGCTTTTTTGTGTCGATCTTATATGCTTGCTGGTTGTGAGTGTTGACTGTCTCTCGAAATTTGTTGCTGTGAATTTTTTTTGATTTAGGTCCGAGAGCAACCTATGAGGTGCTCCTGGATCTGAAGTTGTTGGCATGACAACCAATTTTTCGGCCGTGAGGGGTTGGTCGCCTCACTTGTGCTGAATGATGGTATGTTATGCTTGGTTGTTCACAGGAGGGCTTTGGAATACCAATGGCTGGATTTGGTGGTCGAGGATGTTAATATGTTGTTTGAGAACTCTTTCATGCTGCTCGAAGGTTTCCTACCTTCTTTGCTTTAAGTCAGGGTTGTGGGTGCTGGATTAACATAGTTGACAAAATGTTTTCAATCAAGTGATGGGAGCAGCCTATTCGGTGGTCGATGATGTTATTATGATGCTATAGAGCACCTTCGATGGTCTTGGGTGGATTGGTACAATGTCCTCTTCACCGTAAGGCCGCTGGATGTTGCTTAATGATGGGGGCTGAAATTTTTTCAGTATTCCTTTTCGACGAGGGGTTGATGGGAGAGCACCTACTAGTTTAGAGGACCTACTAGTAGGGAGTACTAAGCTGGGATCTAATGATCTGTGTGGTCATTATCTTGGCTGAGAGCAACATATCTGCAGCTCGATGATGTTCTTTTTTTTGTTGAGAACAGCACTCCGGTGTTCAATAATGTGATTAGTTGTGTGCTTTAACCCACGGCTGTTGCTTGATGCGGTTAGAGGCTGTGGTTAAAGTGGCTGCATTACATTGGAGTTTTGGGTGGTGTTAACAATTGATTCTCCATTCCAAAAGTTGACCACCAACCAAATTTTTTGGTGGGTGACAGCAACATATATATATTTCAATGTTGTTATTGTTGGGTTGAGAACACCTCAAGGGTGCTCTACAGGGTCATTACTTGTGGGGTTCATCTCATGGGTGATGATTGGTGGGCTTTGAGGCTGGCCTGGTACTACCTGCAGTGCATGGAGTCTTGTATGACTTTTAGTACTGATTGTCGATTCCCAAAAGTGACTGAGAGCTAAGCATTAGATGCTCGATGAGGTTAAATTCTATTTTTGAACTCCTTCATGGTATTCTACGATGTCATTACTTGTCTGCTTAATGAAATGTATGATGTTTTATGGACTTTGAGGCCGGCTGCTACTGGATGCATTGCATAGGACTGTTGGGTGATGGTTACTAATGAGGCCCAATTTTTAACGAGGCCAAATTTTTTTACTGAACTGAGAGCAATGTAGTGCCTGCTCTATGATGTTCATAATTTAGTTGGGAATCCCAAGATGATCTTTAATGGGATAAAATGTGTGCTTCTCCTCACATATGTGCATTGCTGGGCTTTGAGGCCGCACAAGACTACATGGCTGCATTACCATGTAGTCTTGAGTTATGTTTACTACTAATTGTAGATGGCAATACTTGACTGAGAGCTAAAAAGTTGCAGCTCGATGAAGTAACGTTTATTTGTACACCTCAACTGTGGTATTATGCATGATTAAATGTGTGCAATACTTGACTGAGAGCTGAAGTCTTTGCAGCTCGATGACGTAACATTTTCTTGATCACCTCAACTGATTGTAGATTGCAATACTTGACTGTGAGCTAAATGCGTGCTTTACCTCAGAATTGCTGATTGTTGCGCTGGCATAAATGTTTGTCGATTCCAATATATGACTGAGAGCTAAAGAATTTACCGCTCGATGATGTAAAATTTTTTTGAACACATCGATGGTGATTACGTGTGTGCTTCACGTCACTGATGCTGATGGCTGCGCTTTGTGGCCTCGCTGATAGTTCCTGCAATGCATTGGGGACGTGGGTGATGATTACTACTGATTGTCGATGGCAATACCTGACTGAGAGCTAAGCATTTGCAGCTCGATGATGTTACATTTTTTTGAACATCTAGATGGTGATTACATGTGTGCTTTACATCACTGATGTTGATGGCTGCGCTTTGTGGCCTCGCTGAAAGTAGCTGCATTGTATTTGGGACTTGGGTGATGATTACAATATTTTGTAATTGCCAATACCGGACTGAGAGCTACGCAATTGCAGCTCGATGATGTTAAATTCTCTTGAAAACCTCATTACTTGCATTGGATTGTTGGTTGATGGTTACTATTGAATATCGATTATAGTAGTTAAAGGAGGCCAAACTTAACAATTACACTGAGAGCAAGGTGGTTCATGCTCGATGATGACATAGTTTTTGTTGAGAAAACGTCAATGAAGCTCTTTGGCCAGATTAAATATTTGTGAACGCTTCGATGGAATGTTGGGTGATGGTTACTACTAACCGTCGAATCCAAATCTTGGCTGAGAGCTAAATAGTAGCTGCTCGATGATGTTAAATAGTAGCTGCTCGATGTTGGGTTAATCTGAGAGCATTCCATGCGCTCGATGATGTATTTTGCAGTTAACACCTACCTTGGTGTTGTTAGTGGCTGCCCTCTTATGTAGCCAGTGTTGAAATTTTTTATTGAATCTTCATTTCCATTCATCATAGACTTGCCTCCAGTTGGTCCTCAATGATTACTTTACATCCATGCTTTCCCTGAACGTGGTTGAGAGCACCCTCTACGATGCTGGGATTGATGTTTACCTGCACGTTGTTTACTTGTGTGCTTAACCCCACTGATGTACACTGATGCAGTGTGCTATACCTGCTGTTTGAATTATGTAAATGACGCATTGTGAGTTACCTGGATTCTACCTGTACTGTTGTTTGCTCTTACTATTTACCGCACTCCTGCTCGGTTATGCTGTCTGATTCGTGTTGATGATATTTCGGTGTTCGATGGCCGACTGTTAATATTCATTGTTGACGTTACTTAAACATTGATTCGAAATTTTTGTTGGGAAGTGGCTGAGAGCTACCTATTAGGTGCTCGAGGATGTTATTCTGGTGGTGGAGAGGACCTTCGTTGGTGCTCCATGTACCTTATTTGCTCGACCGAATGGCTGATGTTTTGGTCTATGATGATTTGTAGATTTTATTATGGTTGGTAATGCCTGCATTGCTCAGTGCTCGTTGCAGTTGACATCATCTACTTGTACTACAGGATGTTCACTGCTGGTGCGGGATCGTCTGGGGTTCACCTTAGGGACGACGAATCGTCGGCCCAAAGGGTGAAGTGGACACCCGCTATGGACGAATGTCTTCTCCAGTTGTTCAAACATCACTTTGATGTTGGCAACTGGGTTGGAGGATCTTTTACATCACCGGCATGGCACAGTATAATAGAGAAATTTAACATGCACACTGGGAAGAACTGGGACAAGGCGAAGCTCAACAATAGATGGAAAACCATAAAGAAGGACTACACTGCTTTTGTTTACCTCATGTCCAAGAGCGGTTGGGGCTGGGACCCATTGAATTGTACCGTGGTCGCACCTGACGAGGAGGCATGGCTCACGGTGAGTAACTGCAAGTGCACCTACTGTAATGCTCCTTAATTTACAATACACTCACATGATTTTACATTGGACCCAGATTGACAAGGCATACAAGGCATATAGGCGGAAGTCTTTCCCCCACTTCGGTCTGGTGGAATCAATAGTCGGAGACTACACCGCGAAGGGAACCTTTGCCTTCTCCTCCCAGACAGCAACCCCTGGGTCCTTTGCTGCCTTTTTTGAGGGCGATGCTGGTACGCAACAAGCTTTCGAGGAGGATCTCGAAGGGGACAACGAAGCCCCTGAGCTCCAAGAACAAGGGGAAGGTGTTGCCCCAAGTACGCAACAAAGTCGCCGGAGAAGACGCCGAGACTCAGGCGCGCAGGCAACAAGCACGAAGCGTTCGCGCAGTGACGGTGCCCCGTTACCGTCACAGGTGTTGGGAGAGGATGTCGTCCGTCTGACGACGTAGATGTTGGAGCTGCAGCGGGAGCAGATTCAAGCGTGGACTCCAAAAGATCCGCACCAGGGAGTGGAAGAGCTTCTCGATGAGCTTGAGTCACTTGTTCCGGGCCTGCCTGCCGATGCCCAAATTCGTCTTGCCCACAGCCTTCGTGACCCATACGAACGAATCATATTTAACCGGGCCAAGTCTGTGCCTGCGAAGTTGGCTGCGTGGGTAAGCATCCAGTTGGGCAAGGATTAATAGCTGAACACCTGGATTGTCTGAGTCTCTGATGGTCTAGCTTTTAGATGGTTGCTGTTTTTTTTGTTTCTTTATTTGTGTTCTTCGCATGTTGAACATTATATCGTGATTTAACTTTAGATGTCATGTAATAAGTAGCTTTCGTGAAGGACTTTTCTCGCATGATAAAGGATAAGTTCGTAGCCTCTGTACATGTGATCTACAACAATTGCCTCTTCTCATTCATGGTGGTGTTCAATGATTGACAATCAATATGGAAATGTGTGTTTTTTACAGGTCCCGTGGAGGGAATGGCGGCAATCACCGCAATGAGATATAATTTAGTGATGTTGAATATGACCTACCTGCGTGCAGTGATACAGGATGATGACGAGAACATGATAGATGGAGCGGGTTACATCCCGAGACAGCCACAACATACGTCGGTGCGTACAGGGCATGTATGGATTCGGGAGATGCTAAATGGACACGTTGCCCGATCATATTCTATTTTCCGAATGTACCCCGACACAATTCTCCGTCTATGCAACCTATTAAAGGAAAGAGCTGGCCTAAAGGATTCACGGCACCTCACGGCAAAGGAATCCCTCTGTATTTTCTTGTATTACCTCGGCCATAGTGCGAAAAATCGTGTGCTTTCTGAACATTTTCAAAACTCTGGGGATACAATTTCGAACCACCTCAACGACATTCTCATTCGCGTCGTCTCCCTCAGAGATCAGTTCATCCGATTCCCAGCTGTCGACTGTCCGGTGCCAGATGTTATTCTCAACAATAGGAACTTTTATCCTTACTTCAAGGTATTCCTGCATGATGGATTTAAATTCTACTTTTTTACATAAGAATGTCTACTTAATTGAACCATTTTGCAGGATGTCATCGGCGCAATCGATGGCACGCTTATCCCCGCAAATGTCCCCGCGAATGTCGCTCCTAAGTTTCGGAGCAGGCACCAAACCATAGCACAGAATGTCATGGCGTGTGTGGACTTCAGTTACAGATTTACATACGTCGCCGCCGGATGGGAGGGTTCAGCCGCTGATATGAAGGTTCTAAGGTGGGCTTTAGACGAGGGAGGCTTTCATGTACCTCCGGGAAGGAAGTTTCTGCTCGACTGTGGATACACGAACACGGAGAGCTTCCTTACCCCATATCGAGGCGTTATTGCACACCTACCACAGTTCAGGGCTCGAAGGGGACATGCGTATCGCCGGCCTGAGGAGTTGTACAATCACAGGCATTCACAGCTCAGGTCTTACGTCGAACGAACTTTTGACATCACGAAGGCCCGCTTCAAGGCAATAACTGAGCGACCGTTTTACAGTTTCGAGAAGCAAGTTTTGGTTGTCATGGCATGTTGCATCATCAATAATTTCATCCGTGA
The DNA here is from genome assembly GCA_037367405.1 of Ottelia alismoides. NCBI lineage: Eukaryota > Viridiplantae > Streptophyta > Magnoliopsida > Alismatales > Hydrocharitaceae > Ottelia > Ottelia alismoides. The sequence goes on along the minus strand of JAZKJV010002475.1, from coordinate 56,663 downwards.
TGTCCAGGGAGAGGAGCAGATATCAAGTGCATTCACCCTTGAATCAGCTCAGACAGGGTCGTCTGTAGACCCCAGTCCCAATGACGAAGAATTTGACAACACAGCTGCAAGTAGCGACGTCAGGGTTTCCGAACAGGAGATCTGAGCTGGAGAGTTGTTACGTGATTCTTTGGCAACAGCCATGTGGGAGAATGCACAACGTTGATTTTATGTTAATTGCGTCTAGCTTTGGTTATCGTTCTGCCGCCTCCACCGACTATTTCCTACTACGTTCTTCTATTTTCTATGATGCATCGCGCATGACTGTACAACGAACGCCTTCCATGGATTACTATCATGAATTCTTACTACACCATATCTTAAACTTTCTGCAATGTCCCTATGATGATTCCACCCTTTTAAATTATATGTAATGATGCGGTGTCGATCTTGGCTGAGCAGCCACAGTAGTGGCGTGGCTTAACCGACGTCACTGTCATCGTTTTTGTCGATGTGGAAATTCAAATCTGAGGGAAATCTATATATTGTCTCTACTATTTTATGCATTGGTAGTTTTCATTATTGCAGCTCCATTTCGCTTTCCCTTTCTCCAGCATCCGATCTGCTATACTTCCATATCATCACCCGGTTAATGTCAAGTATATGCCAGATATAATGACATATTATATTACACCAATTCAAATGACAACCAACAACTTTACCTAACTTTCAAACCTTATTCCTTATCCCCCAAAACCCAGCCGAACAGAGAATAGCCCTTATTCCACCTTATTCTCCTTATTCTTATTCTCCTACCGAACGGAGAATAGAACCTTATTCCCCTTATTCCCCATCCTTATTCCTGCTTATTCTCCTACCGAACGGGCCCTAAGTATAGACAAGAAGAGGAGACAATGGAGAGGATCAAAAGATAAAGAAAACTCGGGGTGCACGCCCCCTATACTTGGGACAAAGTACGTCCTAAGTATGGAAAACTATCTACAAGGGCGGCACCTTTTTGATAGATAAAGAAAATTAAGAAAAGGAAAAGAAGAAAAGAAGAAAAGAAGAAGAAAATAAATCAACAGATGAAAGAGTGGTATGAACAGATGGATCTGTACAGCGGAAGATGGAATTGATCACCATGTATGAGATGCAGACAATATGAGTCAAAGAACACATCTTATACCAGAAGAATGGGGGCAACGTCAATGGTCGGCGGATCATGATCTAAATATAGCTTCAGGCGTTGACCATTGACGCGGAAGATAGAGGAAGATGACGGTTCGGATATGTCGATGCTGCCATTGTCGTGTACCTTCCTAACCACATATGGACCTTTCCACTTGCTTTGTAATTTCCCTGGGAATAATTTTAGCCTGGAATCAAACAACCATACTCTCTGGTCTGGCTCAAACTGTTTTATGGCTGATGTGGGAATCGTGCCATGTTTTCACTTTTTCTTTGTACTGTAGGCTGTTGGAAAAGGCTGTGTCTCTCAGTTCTTCCAGGGCTGCCAATTCTGCTCTTCTCTGTTCTCCTATACTCTCGGGATCTAACAGCAACTCGATGACTGCCCAAAAAGATTTGTGCTTGATTTCCACTGGCAGATGGCACGGCTTGCCATAGATGAGACGAAAGGGAGATGTCCCCAATAGATTCTTGAAAGAAGTCCGATAAGCCCACAAGACCGAGTCCAAAAGCTGTGACCAATCCTTTCGGTCTGGGCGGACAACTTTCTGTAAGATTATTTTTATCTCCCGATTCGATACTTCGGCAAGACCATTAGTCTGAGGGTGATACGGTGTGGCAACCCGATGGTCAATGCCGAACTCGTCTGCAAGGGCCCTAACCTTGTCATTGATGAAATGAGTCCCCCCGTCTGAAATCAAGACTCTCGGTACCCCCGAACCGTGAAATGATATTTTTCCTCAGGAATTTACACACGGTTTTAGCATCTGCGGCTCGGCCGGGGATGGCCTCAACCCATCGGATGACATAATCAACAACGAGCAGGATATGCTCGAATCCCTGACTCTTAGGAAATGGGCCCATGAAATCAATCCCCCATGCATCAAAAACCTCTCAAAAGTGAATGGGTTGCATGGGCATCATGTCTCTCTGTCCGCAGGTTCCCATTTTCTGACAGTCAGTACATCTCTTCACGAACTCATCAGAATCCTTGAAGAGTGTAGGCCACCATAGGCCGGATTGAAGCACCTTCTGTGATGTCCTTTTTCCATAATGATGTCCTCCTGCCTCAAGCTTGTGGCAGTATGTGAGGACGCTCTGCTGCTTTTCTTGAGGAATGCACCTTCTCCAGATGCTATCCCCTCCTTCATGATAAAGGACGGGATCCTCCCAATGGTAAAACTTGGCCTTAGCTAGGAAGGTCTCAAGTTTCTGCCTGGGCCAACCCTACGGGACCGTCTTGGCAACAAGATAGTTTACAAAGTCGGCATACCATGGGAGTGAGGTGACCGCCAAGATCGCCTCGTCTGGGAATGTCTCTGTAATAGGTGCGCTGGGCTCTGATTCCTCAAGATTCTCCAATCTGGAGAGATGATCCGCCACCACATTCTTGACTCCAGGCTTATCCTTAATCTCAATGTCAAATTCCTGGAGTAGAAGGATCCATCTGGTAAGGCGTGCTTTGGCATCCTTCTTAGCCATTAAGTACCGGATGGCGGTATGATCAGTGTAAATAGTCACTCTAGATCCGAGAATGTAAGATCGATACTTATCCAGAGCAAAGACTACGGTCAGCATTTCTTTCTCAGTCACAGTGTAATTCCGCTGAGCGGCATCCAAAGTCCGGATGGCGTAGTGAATGGCGAAAGTTAATCCATCCCTCCTCTATCCGAGCACAGCCCCAACGGCAAAACCTGAAGCATCCGTCATGATCTTGAATGGGAGAGACCAATCGGGTGGCTGAAGGACAGGAGCGGAAACAACCATATTTTTTAGAGTTTGAAAAGATTCAAGACACTTATCATTGACAATAAACTCGGTGTCCTTTGTCAGCAAGTCAATAAGCGGTCGGGCAATCCGATTGAAGTACTGAATGAACCGTCGGTAGAAACCGACATGCCCCAGAAAAGATCGCAACTGACGCAAATTGGACGGTGGATTGAGTTTTCTGATGATATCCACCTTGGCCGGATCAACCTCCATGCCCCTCTTGGAGACGATATGACCAAGGACCGTCCCTTGAGTCACCATAAAGTGGCTCTTCTCCCAAGATAAAACAAGATTGACCTCTATGCAGCGCTGAAGCACACGGTCTAGGCAGTCAAGACAAGCATCGAACCCGTCGCCATAGACCGAGAAGTCATCCATGAAGACCTCTAAACAGTCACCCACCATGTCCGAAAATATGGACAACATGCACCTTTGGAATGTCGCCGGAGCGTTACATAGACCAAAGGGCATCCGTCTGAAAGCATAAGTCTCAAACGGACAAGTGAATGTCGTTTTCTCCTGGTCTTCGGGCGCAATGGCCACCTGATTGTATCCAGAGTACCCATCAAGTAAACAATAATGACTCTTCCTGGCTAGCCGCTCGATAATCTGATCAATGAAGGGTAGCGGGAAGTGATCCTTCTTGGTGGCCTCATTCAATCGTCTGTAGTCCACACAGACCCTCCAAGAAGTTGGTACTCTGGTAGCGATCTCCTCTCCAGACTCATTGACAACTGTAGTGATACCCGTCTTCTTGGGTACCACGTGTAACAGACTAACCCATTTGGAGTCGGAGATAGGGTAGATAAAACCGGTGCTCCACCACTTTGAAATTTCTTTCATGACTACGTCTCGAAGATTCGGGTTCAACCGTCGCTGGAACTCACGCGACGGCCTAGCGTCATCTTCAAGATAGATGTGGTGAGAGCACAGAGCTGGACTAATCCCTTGGAGATCAGCTATACTCCAACCTATTGCCTTGCGGTTCCTTTCAAGAACCTCCATCAGACGAGATTCTTGTTCTCCAGTCAAATCTGCTGAGATAATGACTGGGTGCATGTCTGGCTCACCCGCAAGGAATCTATACTTCATTGACTGCGGCAGAGGTTTCCGTTCTGGACAACTGGGAGGTGGCAGATCTGGCTTCTGATATGTCTGTGTGAAGGCGACCAGGTCTGCATGGGATAACTCTCGCTCTGCATGAATCTCTGACGAAGGACGGCCTGCTGAATCATCAATGAACTGTACGGGCTCGCACTCTTTCATGGCTGTTGGCTCAGGAGGAAACATACAAGATAAATAGTCATCAAAATCATCCCAGTCAATGTCTGAATCCGAGGGATCAGAAGAAGATGAGCACGAATGAAAATCATCAGCACCACTCGTCCCAACACTGTCAGCCTCAGGTATATCCCCATCCAGGGGTGTGCTCTCCCGGCTCTCGACTGCCATGAGCTTTAGATATAGTGAATATGTAGGCAAGGCAAGGGTCAGTGCTACAAGATCCGTCCAGTTGGATTCATCATCAGTCATCACAAAATCACACGCCTGGTGGATGTCTAGCTCTTCCTCTGTCATCTGCGCGGCTTCGCTTGACTGCTCCGAGCATTCTAACTCTCTGGCTCTGGTTTCCTCGATCGTCTCTATTTGTATGGTTTCACCCTCTACACGAAAGCATACCTTCCCGCTATCATGATCGGTCACTGCCTTGGCTGTGGCCAAGAATGGACGTTCGAGAATGATGGGGGCATCAGTTACCGACTCAGGGATCTCCATGTCCAACACAACGAAGTCCACGGGGAATTTCAGGCCCTGAATGGTAACGACCATGTCTTTCAATAACCCCTTCGGCCTCTTAGTCGACCTGTCAGCAAACTGAAGGACTGTCCTACTCCTAAGAAGAGGACCAAACTCGAATCGGTCGAGTAAGGCTGTCGGAAGAAGGTTGATTGAAGAGCCGCTATCTAATAGAGTGCGATCAAACTGCTGCTCCTGAATCTCGCATCTGACATAGGGAGCTCCTGCGTCTGGTCGCTTGGCTGGCAGCTTGTTCTAAATAGTGCAGCAAGTGGAGTGAGTGAGCACATGGATCTGATCTCTGTGGTTCCTCCTCTTCCTGCGGACAGTAGTCTTCTCTTTCAAGTTCTTCTTGAAGAGGGGGATGTGCTCAAGTGCTTCCTGTAGAGTCAGCTGAACATGGAATCTGTATATCATCTGATAGCTGAACTCTACCTGTTGGTCTTTTTTAGGATTTTCTCTTTTATTCCCCTTCGCTCGGTGGAGTGCCTCAGGGAAGGGGATGGTAGGGGCCTCCACAAATGGAGGACTAAGAATCGGTCCATGTGCCTGTGAAGGAGGAGAATCTATACAATAATCATCATTCAACACATATGGATCCACAATGTGAACAGAAACGTTTCCTTTATTCATATTTTTGTTTTTCTTTTTGTTTCCACAGTCCATAGGTACAAAATGTGGGAACATCGCAGAGGGAGGCTCAACAAAAGTAGATGTGGTGGCTTCAGTACCACCACTAGCACCTGTCTCTGCGGCATCAGAACCGCGCTCTGGCTCAGCATCCAAAATGGTGGCATCAACACCACCGTCTTCATCTGGTCTCATGACGGCATCAGCACTGTCGTCTGGATCTCCATCATTGGTGGCCTCAGTACCAACATCTCTAACATCATCTTTAGCGGCATCAACACCGCTACTCTCCTCCTCTGGCGCTCCTGATTCAGCATGTGGTTGTCGCTCAGAAGAGGCGCCGCCGACTGGTATCCTACCGCTCCTAGTGGTCACAAAATCAGCATCACACAGAGAAAAAGATATGTCACTCAAATAGTCACTAGGAGAGGTATCTTCTGTAAACTCTACCTGCTCAGATTTCCTTTTCAGATTGTTCGGGTTAGGTTCGATCTGAGCGGGTATGGCGGCCTTGCCTTTGATATTTTCCCTCATCTCCTGCCGGAATTCATCCATTTCTTGCCTGAAGGATGCTCGGTGTTCGGAGAGCAAGCGGGCAAGATCATCGAGAGCTGGGTTCTCAAAAGCGGGACCCTGGGAACCGGATGGTTGTCCCTGCTGGAAATGGGGCTGCTGCTACTGTGGTTGATACTGGGGATGATGGGGATAAGATTGCTGAGGCTGTTGTCGCTGCCTCCACTGTTGTCCCTAATAGGCAGGACGAGGACCACTCTGATACTGTTGTGGCTGGGCATACTAGGGCTGCTGGTGTTGCTGTTGCTGCTGGCTGCTCTGCTGTCCTTGAGCAAGATTCTGCTGTTGGGAAGAGGAGCCACCGTTGCCCCAACGGAATCCTGGATGATCACGACGGATCCCAGGCTGAGGGTACCGGTCGTACCAAATCCCATTGACTTCCATCAATGGTTCCTGCTCGAAGGAGGGTATAGGAAGAACTGCCAGTGGCTGCTCCGGCTGGTAGACCACCATCTGAATGTCCTGAGATGGCAGCTGCACTGGATAATACTGTAGCAACGGGACCGGCTCTGCCTGGATGTGGTTGACCTGGCGGTACGAGACAGAGGGCTGTGATGAGTTGCTACTTCTCGGATCAACTCGTGATCTGGGAGGCTGCTGGGAAGAAGTTTGTGCCTCCTGGATGCAAAGAATTTGCATCTTCAGATCACTCATTGTCTTGGCAATTTGGTCCATCTGGGCCATGCCTTGCATCTGTTTCTTCTCGAGGATCTCGAGACGGTCCAGCTTCTCACTGATTATTCCCATGTCGGCTGCGGCTGATTCAGCTTGGGTTGCGGCTACCGACGATGTGTTAGGACCAGCATCGATGCGGGCGATCCTCTGGAATGATCCTTCTCCTTGGGGGGACTTCTGCTGCGTGTAGACACGGGCTTGGGCCATCACTGTTGAATTTTCTGCCATGCCCTTGTAGATGGCCCAAACGTCGTCTTCACCCTTGGAAAAGTATGATCCACCGCAAGAGGCGTTCACTAGACCCTGCAGCTCCGGTGTCAGCCCACAGAAGAAACTCTGAACTAAGTTGGGCTTGGAGATGTCATGATGTGGACACCGGTCGGTGAGCTCTCGGAATCGATCCCACGCTTAATGGAATTATTCATTCGGGATCATGACGAAGTTGCTTATCATGGATCTAGCTGCATTAGTCCGGCCGAGAGGGTAGTACTTCTTCAGATATGCGGTCCGGAGATCTGCCCATGTGTCGATGAATCACCCCAAGTGTTTGAGCCAGTATGCGGCTCTGTCAACCAAAGAGAATGGAAAGGCGATCATCTTGATCGTGTCCTCAGTCATCAACCTGTCATGAATGGTGCTGCATATCATCTTAAATTCTTGGAGGTGGAGGTGTGGCTCTTCGGTCGGCAGCCCATGAAATTTGGGAAGAAGCTAGATGGTGTGGGGCCGAAGCTCGAAATCTCCATGGATCGGCGGGAGTCGGATCTAACGATGAGTGAGGGATGCGGCTGGGTTGTGCAGTTCCCTCATGATAGTCTGTGGCGGTCTCTCAGTGTTTGGATCACCTCCTCCTGCATCAGGTTCTCCTCCTCCTCCACCGCCACTGCCCCCAGGTCGGTTTTCTCTCATATGAGCAATTTCTCTCATCAGATCACCCATGAAGGTACCTTGGTCATGAATCTGCCTCTGCATGGTCTCCAGGGATGCAAGAAGTGAATTGTTGATGGCCGCCTGATCAAATAAGAACGGAGGGTGATCATGGTCATTCGGGTGCTCGCCTCTGTTTGCCATCACTGGATTCTCTGAAAAAGCAAAAGAGGCCATCTCAGGTGCTGTCGAATGATCTGAACTCTGTAATGCACTGAATTCTGAAACTATTGGACTGAGAGAAGGAGAATGGGAAGGGTGGTCGAGGGGGAACAGGGTGGATGTAAACTCAGGCTCGGAGAGCGGACTCTCCGAGGTAGTCCTAGATGAATAAGGAGGAGTGCTGGATAGCGGTGCCGACAGAGTCGGCCTAAGAGATCTCCGTCCCATCATCTTGATTATTGGGAAGAGCAGAGGGAATGCAGAAGAAGAAGTGAGAAATGAGATGCAAAACTGTGCACAATTGTGCTGTATTTTTGATCTTGACCTAAATAGAACTAGCAATCAAACACAAAACAGGGGTGAATTCACCAACTCAACACATGAAGTCGTGAAGGTTCGGCTTTTATCTTGTCGAGTTTAGCTTGAATTCATGAATTAATCTTTTCACGAGTCCTTAGAGCGCTACGCCTAAAGGAGAGAGAGTACTATCGGAAGAGTATCCTGTACTTGTCCTCCTCCTGTGTAACCTGTAGCTTGCGCTTTTTGAGGTCCTTGTAACCCTTCCTGGATCCCTACTCAGCCAAAGAATAAAAGAGGAAGCCAATAGGTGAAACCGATACTTCGGAACTCGCTCGCAACGGAATCACCCGTGAGCGTGCAAGAACCTACTCGGACGCGAGACGATGAGACAGACACCCCCGTGAAGGCGTGGCCTAGGCTCGATACTTCGGACAAGGTCGATGCTCTACACAATAGAGAGTCACCAATGTTGACCAAGCCCTACTCGTCCACGTACGATAGAAGCGCCAATACTTCGGAAATCCAGGCGATACACAAGGCAACCACAAGCTGGGATTTTAGCTCTAGTCCTTACGAAGCGCTCACCTCACTTGGAAGGAAACCTTCCCATGCAACATGAACACAAGTGAGGGTGTTACTCTCCCCAATCAATGAATCCAATTACCAATTTTATTTTTGGTCAAGGTTTTCTTAGCAGTCCCTTTTTTAATTTTTTGGTGTTATCGCTTCTTTTGAGTAGATTCAAACAAGCGCCTAACGATTTTTGTATTTTCTTGATCCTACTTTGTCCAAAAACAGAGGGAGAATAGAGTCAGAAAAGCCGTGCAAGTCGACACAAAGATGGAAATCTCACCTTTGCGCCTAAATGATGGATGTAAAGTAAGAAGACTTACAGCGAATCCTAGCTCTCTCCATGCGGGATGCAAAGCAGAAATTTATAAACCTAGTCTATATGACGGTATGCAATGCGGAAATCGTCCTAAGATAGGCAACTGCTAGCGTGAAGAACCACAAGTTAGTCACCAATCCTCGATCCTAAGAGTCCGGTCTAGACCCCCCCTCCTATTCTCGACACATCGAGTTCAGGAGTAGCGCTTGATGGGGAGGGCTCGCGGCGCGGCGGATCTAAGACGATGAGCTAACTGTTTAATTAAACTAAGTCCAAATTCGAGCTATAGGTACATGCAAAGGTTATTAGTGTGTTTGGATCTAATTTTAGTCAATCAAGCAGGCCTAGAACTAAGGGCTCAATCCACAAAAAAAAGTGAAAATGAAATCAAAACCGGCAAATGACAGCGGTGAAAACTCGACAAAAACCGCAGTGAGCCCCCGGGTGAACAAACACCCGGAAATTAGGCCCGGAGTGTCCAAAAGTCCAAGTACATGTATTATTACAAATTATCAAATCACTCTCTCAGAAAAATAAATTGCAACTAATCTAAGCACTCTCTCTCACTCCTCCTGCTCTCTCCTGCCGGCTTGGCTAAAGAATAGCCAGCTCCGCTTCCCAAGGTTGCTTCGGGTCACCTAGGCGATCCGCCTTGCTCCGCGGTCCGTCGCAAGAAGACAAGAAACGAATGGTCAGATAGCTCAATCAATATCTATCAAAAGTGTAGGAGAGACTAAACTAGCAATGGTAGACAAGCAAACACAAGAAAACAAAAATGTGAACTACTCGTTGTTGCTCCCCGGCAACGGCGCCATTTGATAAACGCAGAATTCAGAGCGGTCGTACTGACTCACAAGGCGAGTCAACAGTCGGTGTTGTGACCACTACAAAATCCTAGGTTTAATCAACAATTAACCCACACTACAGATTAACAATTAGAAATAAATGTGGAGTTAAAATTTATTTTTAACTCTGCACAAAAGATGTATAGCAAGCAAGTATGCAGAGAGTTCGAACACAGGGTGCAAACAGGGTAGATCAAATAGATGTGTGTGAGTGAAAGTGATGTGTGTCTACACTAAGAAAGCAAGCAAAGATTTTTGTAGGTTTTAATTTTTAATTTTTTTTATTTTTTAATTTTGTCTTTTGATTTTTAATTTTTTTTATTTTTATAATTTTATATTTTATATTTTTTTTCAATATTGGAAGATAAAAACAATGTAATAAAAGGAAAGACCAAATATCTATAAAAATGTGCAAAAATAACCAAAAATTCATAAATAAAATATTTTTTGTATTTTTATAATTTTTTACTGTTTTTGTGATTTTTGGGTATTTTTCAAAGTGGTTTTGATAGCAAAATGAAGCAAAACAGTGACTTAGCTACTGACTAAGGGTAAAATTGGAATTAAAAATAACAAATAGCCACAAAATTTTTCCACACTATTTTTCAAATAAAGATAATCAAAACAGTAAACTACAGAGCTTGAGTTTGCTATTTTTGGAGTTTTCTACAATTTTTTAGATTTTTTTTGAAGTTTTTATGTATTTTGAATTTTTTAGGTTTTTCTTTTGAGATTTTTTGTGATTTTTGGACTGACAATAAAATATGATAAAATAGACAGTAGGAATTTTTTTGGAAATTTTCGAGGTATTTTAATATTTTTTTTGGTATTTTCTAAGCTAGACAGTAGGCAAAAAGCATGTTTTTGATTTTTAATAATATTAAAATGCAATAAAAATGTAATGCAAAAATATGGCGTACAATGCAAGTTGACAGGAACCTAAGTCAATTTTTGTGGAATTTTTGGAGGCAAAATGATAATTTAAATAATTAAAACAAGCATCCAAACATTAATCAGGCCTAGCAGGGGTATAAGTGCAATTATCATAACTTCCAGGGGCATACATGCAATTTTCCACAAAAGTTTGAACTGAATATTTAATTTACAGGACCAAAAACCAATTGCAAGACCCGGAGGGGTCTCAGTACAAAATGTCCAAGCCTAGCACGAGTTATACACGCGCCTGGCAGGGACCTAAACGCAATATCTAAAAATCTTCGGGGCTACAATGCAAAATATCCCAAATGTTTACACTACGTTACAAAATTTTGGGACTAAACAGAAATAAATAAACCTCAGGGGGGTCCTTGCAAAAAGCCCACCCCCTCACGCACACAGGCACGTGAGGTGACGTGGCACAGGACCTAAGTGCAAATAAAATAAATGTACGGGGCTTACGTGCAAATAATACAAAAAGTTTACGCTACAGACGAAGGTTTTGGTAATAAAGAGTAAATACAAAATGCGCAGGGGTTGAGGTGCAAAATACCCTCGGTGCGCGGATCCAACGGCTGCAGATCTTCACTTATACACGTGGCGTGAATCCAAGGGTCGACGACGCTTCGCTTGGACGGCGGAGGTTAGATCATTTGAGGACGATCTGACGGTGGTGATGAGCTTCGATCCAACGGGCGCTGCTCGACCTGGGGGGAGCTCCTCGATCCGACGGCTGGGAGGCGATGACGAAGAACAACGAAGTACGCCGGCGAGGCGAACTTCGCCGTCCCAGATCTTTGTCCTCCGGCGATGGTAGGGCTTCAAAATTGACGTGGAGCGTCCTGAGGTCTTCCTCTTCCTCCTGGAGTTGTCAAAAACCCACGGCGATGGTCGTGGTGCTCGCGAGTAGCTGGCGGAGCTACGGGGCTTCAAAAGCTCCGGCGAGCTTCAAAACTCGTCTCCAGGCACGCTTGGGCGTGCGTTGACCTGCAAAAAGAGTCAAGAGGTCCAGGGCAAACTGCCAGGACCTCTGGATGGGCGTGGGGATGCGTGATGCGACGGAGCGATGAACGACCGGAGTTGCGCTCCGGCCAAGTGGGTGGATCGGGCGATTCAGGCGATGGAACTCACGATTTTTTTGGGGATTTCGATCCTAACACGAACAGGAAATAAATGCAAGGGAGAAATAAAATGGGGAAGGCCCTCAATGGCCGGAGCCAGAGGAAATGCCGAACCTCGACCGCCGGAATTGCGGGAGGTATGGGAAGCTCCTCCGACCTCGAACACCTCGGTTGAAGACCTCGCGATGGAGTTGTCACCACCAGGGAGCTCAGGAGCGCAAGAAGGTGGAGAGGGGTGGTCCGAAGGGTATCCAAATTCAAATCAAAAGGTCAGGGGTTCTCTTATTTGGTTTGACCCCGAGCTGCAGGGGCTTGACGATCAACAATTCTGAAGCGTCTCAGTGATGCAATCTCCAAGGTAATCGCAAGGCGGGCAAGGTGGTTGGTAGGGGAAGAAGTTTGCAGAAGGGTGCGAGGTGAAATGGTGAAAGGATTGACTGGGAAAAAGCCAAGAAAATGGCTCAAAAACCAAGCCACTGACAGGGGGTAGGTGGGGAAGACGACCAGTTGACCGGGGTCAACTGGTGGCGCCTCCTGGTTGGTCCACGTGGACCAACCAGGTAAAAACCACAGGAAATGATTTGTAAAATTAATTAAAAATAGAAAAAGATTTTATTAATTTTAGGTTATAAAATGAAAAATGTTTCTTATTTTCTAAATAATTTTATGGTGATTTTTAATTATTTTTATGAGGCTTATTTTTACAAGTTCACTTTTTAGCCCTTTATAGGTATAATACCTATGTATTTAAGTATTTTATTTTTATTTGTGTTTTTAATTTATTTATTTTTTGTTATGATTTTATAAAATTATAAAATACTTTTATACACGTAAATATATTTTTATTCTATTTTTCTGATGTATTTTGTATATTTAATAAAATAAAAGAATATATTATATAGGTATACATATAGGCATAATACCTATATGATCTATATATGTTTATTTTTATTTTGAGTTTTCTTTAGGTTTTTATTCCAGTTTTAATGTACATAATTATTATAAGGAATATTTACATAATTATAAAAATATAAACTTATAAAAATAATAAATAAATAATAAATTGAAGATTTTAATCTGTACAATGTACAATCTGGGTCCAAAACTCAACTTTCAAACCGTAGCTCCGCCAAATGCAAAACCACCACCATTGGATAGATTATTTTATTCTATATACAATTAAAGGTGAATTTGCTGCATTTGGAGTTTTGGTTGTGAGATACGGGTCTGGGAAGTTGGGATTTTGGATTTTTATTCAGACCATAACTTTTTATCTGTACATTATTTTTCTGTGAAATCAATTTTGTATTTTTCTTCATTTAATTATCTACAACTTTCATGTAAAAAGTTTCTTTATTTGATGTATAAAAAGTGGAACCAAAAATAGGTCCCAAAATGAATAGAGAATGAATTAAATAATATAGGTATTTGACCCTTATCTCCCCCTACTTTATTCCTTGTCGACCTATTCATCAAGATGCTTAGGTCTCGGGGTTTCGGGTCATAAAATATTTACAATATTTTATTCTTTTTCTTTTCTTTGATTTATTCTATAATTTTGGCTTTAATTACACTACTTTATACACTAAATAGATGCACATGCATGAATGCTAAGATGATTATTTTAATGCTATTTACAGGCATTTGCTAGGATTTTTGGTGCCAAAATGATAGAATAAAGATGATGAAATGCGGATTCATCAGTTCGGTCTCATCCCCTCCGGCGACGAGAGCTCCGCCGCTAGCGCGTCGAGGACTTCCCTTTTGACCATTCAATCGCACATACACCCCTCTTTAGGTATATCTTATCATCCTTTGTCTTTGTTTTGCGTATTTCATTCAATTTCATAGTTGTTGTAGTAGATTTAGGGTTTGATATTTTTATTTTTTTGTTCTTAAATTCAGTCTCACTAGTTGTTAATCTTGTTGCTTATGCTTCTTATAGGTGTTTAATATGTAATTTTACTTAGATTTGAGTAAATTTTTATCTAATATAGATGAGATATTATAGGCATGTTAAGTGCTTGATTAAATGACACAACAAGTAAGTTTTTAAATAGTGATGTAGGTGAATGTTGGTATAGATGGGATGAGAGATACATTAGTTTAACACTAGGTTCATATATTAGGTTCATTGAAAAGTGTCATAAGACTAGTTTAATAACATTAGGAATGTTGATATATAGAATTGCCATAACACTAGTTTCATAACATTAGGTTCACTGAAAGAGGTGATGGGAGATACAAATCCTTTGAAAATAAGAATTATTTAATGAATGTAAAATTAGACATTTATTTAAGTTAAAATCATTGGTGCGTGATAATTATAACTATAAACAAAAATTTTGCTTCTGTGATAATTTATTATCACATTAAATTCTAGTTAATGTGATTAAGTATATCACATTAACTTATAGTTAGATTGATGATAAGTCTAAAACACTATCCATTAATTATTAGAAAATCGCACAAAATCACACACAGTGCGTCCCTCCACACCGGGTGGTGTGTGGTCCTGCACAGCGGGAGGCGTGTGCAACATATTGGAGGATTTGATTACCTCTAACTGTGTTATATTTTTTTATTTTTTTCACAGCACTATTAGACTCACTTTGGGATGTTTATCCCATACCAATGGTCATGGATTTTGATGTTTACAGGTTTAAAATTCATTTTTTTGCAAGTGCCCATCAACTATTAGTAACCCAAGCATTGTATTAGGCACTAATCTAGGATCACACTTATCCCTATCTCCATCATTAACCAACCAAATTTATGTAATTGCCCGGCTAATATAAATGAATAAGTATTTTAAGATTATTTTATAGTCCCATTTGTAGCACGTACAAATGAATGATGTAAAGTGATCTTAAAGTATTATGACGTAAAGTGATCTTAAAGTATTACATTTATGTTAGCTTTTCTTAGTTCGGAGATCTCAGACTAAGGGGGTCTGTAAGGATTCAAACTTACTAAAAGGTGATCGTTGTTACAAGCTCTTTATTTCTTACAGAAATTCGGTTCATAACCCCTTCCTCTTCGGTATACCAAATCAATCATAGTTTACTATCAAAATAATCACAAATATGATTATTTTGAAAGTTAATTGCGATTAATTTATGAGGTATACGGGAGAGGTGCAGGGTTATACTGCCGAATTTTTGTTAGAAATAAAGAAGGTTGTAACAACGATCATCTTTTAGTAAGTTTGAATTCTTATGGACGGGCTCGAGTGATAACATAATTAAGACACTTCTCTTCTCATCTTTTATCTCAGTAATGTGATACGTTTAGGTATCCTCACATATTTTCTTAGATTTGACATTATAAATTATTTAATTCAGGCTGATCAATATGACAAATAGAGAGTGGATGTACAACCGTGTAATAGATGTACGTATAGCAGATAACTTTCAAAGAGGTGTTCAGGAATTTAAACAATTTGCTTACGCACAAATTTCCCGTGTCGTGGATTAAGATGGAACTATCTTGTGTCCGCGTAAGAAATGTCGTCTAATGAGGAAGAGATCAAAAGATGAAACTCAGTTACGTCTTTATAAAATGGATTTCATGAAAGGATATCAGATTTGGTATAGGCATGGTGAGGATTACGAGGACAGGATGAATGATGCGGAAGAAGCCGACAATAGTAATCCTTTTGCAGTTATGGTTATAGTCGTTGCGGGCTTAGATTTTAATGCTACTTTTTTATAAGATGAGGAACCCAATGGAGAGTCTGCAGAATTTTACGAGCTGTTGAAAAAAGCGGAAGAGCCATTGTGGTTGGGTTGCAAGATATATTCAAAACTTTCCGCGGTTTCGGATCTTCTATCGATGAAGATGCAGTATAATATGACCAATCGTAATTTTGATGCAATGCTTAGAATTATCAAGAAAATGTTACTGGAAGATGCAGAATTACCTGATAATTATTACAAAACGAAAAAGATGATGCAGAAGACGGGTTTAACGAAAGTTAAAATAGACTCTTGTATAAATCACCATATTTTATATTACGATGAACACCAGTATTTACAACGGTGTCCTGAATGTAACGAGCCAAGATATCAAGAAGGTAGTAAGAGTGGGACAAAAATCTCGAGAAAGATTTTACGTTATTTCCCGTTGACTCCAAGAAACGGCGAAGTACATGACATGGCACGCGGAACATAAAATTGATGAGTACATGGAGCATCCCTCCGAGTCTGATTGTTGTAAAGTATTGATGTCAGCTTTTCCTACATTTAACGAAGAAAAGAGGAATTGCGTTATAGGTTTATGTACAGACGGGTTTAATCCTCATGGAAGAATTAAAGATTACTCTTGCTGGCCAGTAATGATAACACCACACAATTTATCCCCATGGTTATGTAATAAGCGACACTTTATATTTCTTTCGTTGTTGGTAGCAGGACCTACACATCCGAGAAAATATATCGACGTTTATTTACGTCCTCTTACAGATGAGTTGAAAATGTTATGGGTCGATGGAGTTGATACATATGATGCTAATAAAAATCAAATATTTAACATGAAAGTAGCTCTGCTTTGGACGATAAATAACTTCCCGGCATATGGAATGTTATCTGGATGGAGTACGCATGGACGTAAAAGTTGTCCATATTATATGGAGAGTACTAAATCATTCCAGCTTCAATATGGTCAGAAACCACTCAGCTCATAGGAAAGGCAACTGAACGTTTCTTATCGAAACATGAGAAGGATGCTGCAGAGTTATACATATTAGACAATTGCGAGGAAATAAAACCATACGTTCAGTAAGAAAATTCTGATGTTCAAATTGTATTACTTTATATACATATTCAAATTGTATTCCAAATAATTCTGATGTTCCTCTTACTAATTTTAGGGAATTTAGGATGAAAATTATCGAGGAAAATCCCATGTATTCAGATGACAAAGTTCTGGACATCTATAGGAATCAATTTCCAGCTTGGTTTAAGGACCGCTCAAAACAGTTGGACGGTGGTAATTTTTATTCTCATATTTTAAAGTATTTTGGAGAAAGACATGTTTATAAGGTCCAATCTTACAACTCTTGCTGCATCAATGGTTACCGTTTTCCATACCTTAAATTCCGGTAAATATTTAACAACTCAGAATCATGGAGTGATGGTTCGTGGATCTTATTATGAGGAAGATCATATGAATTATTATGGAATTTTAAAGGAGATACTAGAAGTGGAATATAGTATATCAGGCCCGAATAAAGTAATTCTCTTCTTGTGTGATTGGTATGAAGCCAATGAAGGTGTAGTACTCGATAGAAGAAATAACAGTGTCGACGTGGTACTAAGAAAATTTATACGCAGATTTGAACCATTCGTCTTAGCTTCTCAAGCGGATCAAGTATGCTATCTCCCACAAGTATCAAAGATGAGAAAGAGCATTGAAACTTTAAATGTTGTGAAGATACATTCTCGAGCTTATATTTCTAATGATTACACTCATCATGAAGATGACATAGATGAAGCATTCACACTAACACATGAACGAATAGACTTAACAGAAGAAGTCTCAATCATCGAATCAATTCGATTGGCTGATAATGAAGTTCTTAGTGTTGACCTAAAGATGATACCGTCTCCAGAAATGATGATTCGGAAAACTCAGAAAAAGAAGAAAACGAATAAATATCCTTTAATCACACCGAAATAAACGATGAAGATTAGTTGTAAGTTCTAATATACAATTATAATCGAATTATTTAAAATCTTTAGTAATAACTATGTAATTAACTATTACATCATCATTACAGTCATGGCAGGTTTTGGATGTGATGGGTCTCATGGGTCACATCGATCAAATCGATCATCATCCTCAGACACACCTTCGTCCACTAGGAAGCCCACCCCGGATGGTGTTTTAGATTCACAATCCGACGAGGTCCGACGGGTCATAGCCTACTAAGAGTCTCTTGGTTATCCTCCATCACCCTTTTTTGTAAGCGACTATGGAGAGCCATCTACATCAGCCGCTCCTACTGGATTCCCGATCCTGGTCCCCATACCAGCACGGACATCGATGGGTTCTGATTCTCCTTCTTCTGGACGTCCGAGCACCTCCGTGCCTTTACCTGCTACATTTGGACAGAGTTCGATGTCCCACCCTTTGTTGGAGGTTACAGCGAATGGGATGTAAGATTTTAATAAATGTTGTCATTTAAATTTTTCTAAATATTTATAAATTGTATCATATTTATAAATTTTACCAAATACAGGGACTTTTGAATAGTAACAGGGTGGAAAAGGAGATAACCAATATAATCAAGATACACTTGACTTGCGTGCAATTTAGATGATGTCGCATACCTGCTTCAGAACATGAGAGACTGTTTGAAATGTTTCTAGTAAGAAAAAAATTCTAATAAGTGATATAATTTTTGATCAAGTTTTTTGGATTTGATATTTTGTTGTAATTTTCAGAGTAGATTTCTCCTTGGTTCTGGTCTGGGGAAGGAGGCTTATCGTCGAGCCTTTATTCGTTTGACGGAAAAGAGAATGAGTGATGCATTTTTCAAGGCAAGGAGAGACTCGCACGCGAAGACGGGATGCGAGGAGATGGATTTTGAGGAGATGAAGAGCTTCCCACCAACATGATGTACAGAGGATAGGTATTGTAGTTCTTAAAGAATTTATAATAAATCTTTTTAAAGTAATCACTAATCATAACATATTCCTTGCAGATGGGCGGATTTCTGTGATGCATTCGTTACGGATGTGGAATTTGGAAGAAGATCCGCGGCGGGAAGGACAAACCGCCAAAAACAAAGGATTAAATCGACTAATGGCTCTAAAAGCCACAATCAGATCAAAGCAGAGATGGTATTACAATATAATTTTTTTTTTGAAATCTATTTTAATATAATGCAATGTTCTTATCACATCTTAAAATTGTTTTTCAGGCAGCTAGGTTGGAAAGAGAACCCTCTTTTCAGGAGTGGTGGTCGAGGTCTCACATGAGTGGGAAAGAAGGAGAGTCGTAATGGTCCACTCCTGAAGCAGGAGAATTGTTGGTAAGTCTATCAATTTATTTGCAATTGAATGATATATTATAACTCATTTTTATATATCTCACTTTGTATTTCAGGATCGTTATTTGGCATTAGCTACAGAAAAATGGGGTGGTGATCCAACTGGAGAGTAACCGCCATTTGATAAAACAATCTGGAAGCAGGTATAGATAAATATTATCTTACTATACTCATTTATAATATATAATCTCATATTAAACAATGAAAATCTTATAAGATGTTGGAGGAGAGGGATGTTGTGGCGAACAGGAAGTAGATGCTTGGTGGTCTTCCTCCATACTATGTGGAGGAACATCGTTATTCCTATTCTGCATACTCTCAGCCGTCATACACACAACCACATCCGTACCAATCATTAATTCTAATGGAGTCGCAGATGGTGATGATGGTGGACCAAGTGACGAAGCTCCGAGAAGATTTCACGGCGTATATGTAAGTACTCTACTTAGAATGGGAAATAATTTTATATTTTTATATCTACAAAATGCAAGTAACAGGTATATACCTTCATATATAATATAGGTCACAAGGGTGTGCATCTTAAACTGAGGAGATTGAATCCGATGATGAAGAGGAGGAGGAGAATGACCCTGAAGAAGAGGCACGCATGTAGGCTAGGTTCAAAGAAAAGGAGAAGGAAAAAAAGAAATCAAAGCAGAGTTTAATGTCTAAATTTTTTAGATCAAGAAGAAGTAAATTGTTGTTGGTATTGACTTCTAGTGTTGTTAAACTTTTAGCACGTCTTCCCTTTTATATGAACTTTGATAGTAGAATTTGTTGTAATTTTACTTGTCGTTGCTTCGAACATATATTTGTAGTATTTAGATGTTAAATTTGAATGTTTATTTCTAAGTTCATGTATATTACGTGACTTCGACTTGTCAGTGCTAGTTATCTCAGTTAACGAACTGGTATACTATATATATGCTTAGCGAGCTCTGATAAGCACACCTGCAGTGGTTTATTGGCATGCTATACAGGTTCGACGGGACGTCAAAACCCCGTCGAACCTGTATAATTTTTTTTCTGGAATACAGTTTGGACGAGCACATGTGCTCGTCAGGTTCTCCGTGTTTGATCGCCCTGTTTAATAGGGGCGAGCATTTTGGCATGCACATTTGTGCACGCCAGCAAGCGGGCAAGCACATAGCATCCCAATGTGCTCGCCCACTTACCGGAGCGACTCTCGTATAAGCGAGCATGAGCTGAACGAGCACATGTGCTCGGCCATCGTCCGGGCGTGCACATGGCGTGCACTCGGCATACACATTACGAGCCATCATGTGCACGCCAATCCCGTCATTTTTTGTAGTGGATAAAATGGGAATGCTCTTAAACGGAGCTAACTTAGCTCCTCTCACCCACATTTTCCTTTTTTTTGTTTTTTTGAAAAATTCTTCGTGGAAATTCATCACTATATCCCTATATTATATCAAGTTTCGTGTGAAATATAGACCTCCATCTAAACAATCATTTGTTGACGGTCGCAGAATAGTTGAAATTGTCACCATCTGGATGGAGGTCGTAGGATTCTCTGTTTTACACAGAATTTCAATGGCATAATAAATGAATAAATTTATGAAAATCCACATATGTATTTTTCAAATTAAATAAAAAATTGGGAAAATAGGACACGGGGAGCTAAGTTAGCTCCCCCTAGTGGGTAGCCCCATTTATATATATATCTATATATATATATACACATACGTACATACATATATATATGGGTTAAATGAGGCTACTCCCTGGTTGTAGCCAATTGGCTACTCCCACCCTTATTTTCTCTCTATTTTTTCATTTTTTGGAAATAAAAAATATGTATATTCATCACTATATCCCCCTAATATGTAATTCCAAATTTGTCAGAAACAGAGACTCCTATGCCCTCCATCTGAAGGGGGTCAATTTCAGCAATTCTGAGACTGTTAAAATTTAACAGTCTTGATGGAGGGGATAGAAGTCTCGAATTAAGTTGAATTTTGAATGAAACCATGGTGACATATTGTGATCTAAATTCCAATAGGTTTCATTTCAGAAAAATAAAAAAAACAGGGGAAAATGGGTGGGAGCATGTAAGTTGGCTACAACTAGTGAGTATACTCCCTTTTACCTATATATATAGGGTTAAATGAGGCTACTCCCTGGGTGTAGCCAATTGGCTACTCCCACCCTCATTTTTCTCCTATTTTTTTATTCTTTTTTTGAAAAATAAAAATATGTATATTCATCAATATATCCCCCTAACATGTCATTCCAATTTCGTCAAAAACAGAGACGTCTATGCCCTCCATCTGAAGGAGGTCAATTTCAGCAATTCTGAGACCGTTAAAATTTGATAGTCTTGATGGAGGGGATAGAAGTCTCGAATTAAGTCGAATTTTTAATAACACCATGATGATATATTCTGATTTAAATTTCAATAGGTTTCAGTTAATAAAAATAAGAAAAATATAGGGAAAATGGGAGGGAGCACGTAAGTTAGTTACAACTAGGGAGCATACTCCTTTTTCCCATATATATATATATATATGAGTGATCCCATGAGAGCAAAAAGTTGTGAGAGCATGAGAGGAATGATTCAGGACCACATGATTCTGTTTTCTCTCTCCTGGTCTTCTCTCTCCTGGGTGAATCATGTGGTCCAGAATAATCCCTCTCATGCTCTCATAACTTTTTACTCTCATAGAATCAGTCCTCTCTCTCTCTCTCTATGTCTCTCTCTCTCTCTCTCTATATATATATATAGGGGGGGCCTTCCAATGAGATGGGTCTTTCCTGAAATTCAAAAGGCCACTAACAAATTTATAAATTGTGTAATAATTTTATAAAATATAAACTGCATATTGTAAAATAATGATGATCATACTGATTTGTAAAATATAGCATCTGTATTGTAATTAACATTTTTATCAAATATAATAACATTTCATAAATATTTCTTGATATACATATTATATTAACAACTATTACTAAATTTATGAAGTTAGAAATTGTAAAATAAATAGGTAAGATAATTAAATTGATGTGGATTTCCATGCACCTAGGAAAGGCTCTCCTTATTAGAAGTTTCTAGAGAGAGAGAGGAAAGGCATCCTACTCTATGGAGTAGGTAACTTACCTACTCCATTCTCATTTTTTCATTTATTTTTTTGAAAAATACTTCCATGGATTTTCATAACTATATCTCTCTAATATGTGATTCAAATTTTGTCAGAAACAGATACTCATATGCCCTCTATCCAGAACATGTAATTTTCTCGATCTTAAATTTGATGTAGTTGACCTGTTCTGGATGCAGGGTACAGGAGTCTCTGTTTCCGACGAAATTTGATTGGCATATTAGAGGGATATAGTTAGGAAAATCTGTGGAAGCATTTTTCAAAAAAAATTAAAAAGAAGTGATTAAAAATGAGAATGAAGTAGGTAAGTTACCTACTTCATTGAGTAGGATCCCTTTCCTCATGTGTGTGTGGGTATAAAGACTTCGTTCGGATGTATGGTACACATAAACCATCATTGTGCATAATATCAGCTTCTTATTGTGAAATGAAATGGTGGATTATAATATCGTATTTCTTAGATTTTGAATAGAGATTAGGACTATCTTGCAAAAGGTAGTTTGACTAAACTTGAAGAAATGGTCCCAGCATCTGGACTCAGTTCTTTGAGCCTATATAACACCTTTCAATAATCCTTTGGGTACATATATTGGACATGCAAGCCCACGACGAGCCATTATGCAATACATGTTATTGCAAATCATTCCTTAATCTGAAATGAAGAACAACTAATTTGCATTATAGGTCTCTTAGTACAATTAAGTTTATGTACCATGGCCATTTAATGATCATATAGTTGTTGATTCAAATGTTGAATCAAAGAGGTTGGTACGTGGATGATATCTAAAGAGTTAGATTGATGACTCATAAGCACCGTCAAGTGATTAGTGAGAAGAAGATGGAAATTCTTCTCTAAAGGTTGATATCTAACCGACCACTTGATGCATGTCCTCTACATAGGAAAAGAGATTTGGAGGTGTTAGATAAGTTAGGTCAAAGAGCTGATTTATCGAGATCGAGATAACCAAGACCTATGTCGTATACTGTCATGATATAGGAACACATCTTCTAACCGAAGACAGATGTGTTGCTAGATGTTTGAGTATATACATCTGGCGGATCGATAGCTTGATGATCTAATCAAGGTCTATATATCGGCGAGCTTGTTTGCATACAGGAGCATATGAGTAATATGATCTCTTAAAGGGATCATACAAGTTCATTACCGTATCGAAAAACATGAGCTCCCTCATGAGATATTGGGATAAAATTTTGTGCATGGTCGTCTCTCTTTGGAAGCTTGACTGAATTTGGATGTATGATATATGCTTTTGGAAAGTATATAATTAATACCTAGGTATGATATATGCTTTTAGAAAGTATACGATCAATATCAACTCCCAATAATCAAATGAGAAACTTAATGATAAAATCCAGAAGGAACCCATTCAAAAAAGATCTAAAACTTCAGGTTTATTCTATGTCTTCCAGTATGCAGGATGTACATGTATTAGAAATACTCGAGGGTGATGTGATCGTAAACGATTATATAACCGTGACACTTCCATTATGAGAGAGTGATGAAACAAGTTCGGATTTTATTGACTCCTCTCAATAGAGAATTAATCGGATCTTAATCTAAATATTGGATATTGATCTGAATGCGATTCAGATGCAATGAGAAGATTAGATTTACGACTTTTATTCAATTAAATCTTTTTTAAAGGTTCCCTTTGATATGGATTTGAGATATGATCTCAATATCCAAGTCACTATACATGGAATGTACAATCATCATGTCCTTATCTCCAAGTATCCGCGGAGAAAGCACATTATTCATGAAAGAGTTCAAGAATAATTTCAGTGTTGATAATTTATATGAGCATTAAGCAAATTTGATGATTAAATATGATTTAATTATTATGTATAATATGAATGTGATTCATATTATTTGGACACGTGAGAATGAACATTTAAGATATTTAAGTATGATTTAATTATAAAGAATGTGAATAATGTGGATATCGTTATCCATATTAATCACAAATATTATAAATATGATTTATAATATATTAGAGAGAGATAATTGTAGTTGGTATTTACGAGTTAAATATTGATGTGAATTGGATTCACATTAGAAAATTAATTGTAAATACAATTTACGTTTTATTTTGGATGTGCGAATATGATTCACAATTTATCAATGACATGATTAAAATTATCATAAAATAATTTGAAATTATTTTGATGAATAATTATGCAATAATATTTATTGTATATGTGGAATATTTAATGAGATATGAGATATCACCAATTTGGAAGGAGATAGCCACCATACCATACATGGCATGAAGACCACCAAGAGAATATGTTTATGGTGGTCATCTACTCTATGTATGGAAGGATACTACACTCCTTTCCATAATATTCCATATGAGTTGATTTAATCAATTTTAAAATAGTTGAATATAATTCAATATATTTAATTTCTTTAAATTAATTATTTGTTGTAAATTTATACACAAAAATCATGGTCATTTATTGAAAGAACAAATCAATCTCAACCATTGGATTTGTGTGCACAAGGATTGTGATCTATGTACATCCAAAATAGTATAAAAGGGATGATAGATTTAGCCTTTTATTTTACAACATAATTCAAGAACATATCTCTCTCTCATTCTCATATCGTCCACTCTCTCTCTCTATTTCTCAACTTGTGACTGTCTACATGTTGACCTAGAGAACCTCGTATTCGTCGCGCCGTTGTTGTGCCGTTGAATCATCTACTCATGGATCTTGTCTTCTTCGATGCACCTTGCTTGTGAAGAAGACGTTGGATTTCATGAGACAAAATCAGGAGACTCAAATCTTGGATCATCAATACGGATTGTGGGTGGCACGTGTCTCATCATCGCGCCTGCAAGTGCGATCTTCGTCGGATAATATTTGAGACAGGATAATCTCTAAACTTAGAGATTAATGATCGCAACCACATTTCAAGAGGTATTCCTTTGAAATTATTTGTGATCTTATTGAAATGATTTGAGATGTATTCTCGAATCATGTAGTTTCATCCGTTTAAAATTTTTAATTTCTGTCGCTCCTCGCAACTAGTATGACTAGTTGCCCTAGATCGTATTCGATGCGATCTACACACTCCCATGATGCGCTAAGGCCTAAACTCTAGACTTCAAGTGATAACAGAGCCTTGGTCAAATTTTTTGGATGTGATCCAAAATCTAAGGGAACAAGGTTTTGTATATCGGATGCATGGGGACTCGTTGTTTGTGCATAAGATGCATGTTTCGAATTGTTTTTCGCTAAGATGAAAATCCCTATTCATGCATTTTTATATGAATTTTTTGGATCATAAAATGTATTTAGAATATATAAATATGTCCCCAAAACAGTAGCCAAATGTTGGCTCAAAAAATGCATGAATAAAAATTCGAATCGTTCCCGTAATAAATTTATTTTTGCATGTAATCGTAAGAAATTAATCCTCACTTACTATTTTACCATCATGAAATATGAAACAAACACTTGAATTAAATAGATTATAAAACTAGTAAACCACTGGAATTTATTTCGTGTGATTCCAACTCCATTTGCTCTAGATATTCCATATTTAGTGGTGATGGGTCGGATGATGATTAGATTATCAAGTCTTCTTACTTAATGTGTTTATCATTCATTGCAAACCAAGGAAATTTGGAACTTTCCATGGTTAATTGATGCTAAATATTTATGAAAATAACTGATTAAACAACAATCACCTTTCAATGAATATTTCATGACAAAATCCTAGTTCATCCTAGAATAGTTGTAGGACAACTTTTACATGCAAAACCAAGATCATATTGGCTTGATATGACTAGAAATTTAGGATTCTTAAAATTATTTTAATTATGCTTAAATCTCTGAGTGATTAATATATAGTATAATGATGATCATTAAAGTTGGTATATAAAAACATTGATATAATTTTGTATTGTTTTCAATCAGAATGGTGAAGGTGTCAAGTCCGCATATGCTGGCTTGGTTTACTAATTAGCACTTGCATGTCAAGGAAATGCTCCCTTAGAGCATAACTTGAGTGTACTGGTCGGATCCATTTTGAGAAAAAATAATATGAGTAAGTCTGGTTGTACTCTAATTATTAAAATACAAAATAATACGTACTTGTGAAGGTGTATAGTAATATCAAGCAAAGTCTGATTATTTGTTGGTTGATTGATTGGATTGATATTTGATTTAATATGATTAAATCAATTAGATCTAATAACATCTATTATGAATAGAGATGTAATTCACTTGGAAGAATTGATTATGTGAATATGATTCACAATAATTATTTAAAATTTGAATGAGATATGGAGGATCATATAAATGGCATCCATGGTATCCTTCAAGGCAAAGGGTTCCGTCGCCATGGTTTGTATCCTGGAGACGCATGTTTGAAATGGCAGCTTCTTCATAAAGGCGCATATGGATCAGGTTCTTTTCTTCTCGAAAGAGTAAGGACATATGTGTAGCGATCCCGATATCGGTTCCTCATATTATTGGGATGATATTGGATTGCACATAGCGAGTTCTATTCCTATTGGCGGTTGACTTTATTAACAAGGGATCAACATCACCTGAGGTTTGTTGGGATCATGTGTTATAGATGGGATTTGGAAATGCATGTTGGACTTGCAAGGTAAAATGAGTTCCCGCTTCTTTCTATTCGAGTTATAGTTTCTCATATTATTGGGATGTAACAAAGGTAAGAAAGGATATCTCAGATCTTGCTTGAGATATAATGGTAAATATGTCTCTTACTTTGAAAGTGAATAAGGGAATGGATTTTCAAAGTTGACAAGGCAAGACAACTTTGATATAAAATCCTAAATCAAAGTAAAGTATGTATTTATGTAGATTATATTATTTCAGATAATGTACATTAAATACACTCAAAGCTATACTGAATAATAACCAGTAAAATGTCATGGATTGGATCCATATGATCAAGATATTGTACTTGCAGTTGGACAATAACGTATGTTGTTGCAATGTGCAAGTTTCCTCATAATAATGAGGAATGACAATAAAATAGACAATAGGACAACAACATATGGTTCCTATGTTTCTATGATCTTGATTTCCCAATGAGTGTACTTTGGAAGTATCATGTTGATGATGATCGTAATTATCAAAAATCCCTATAAAATCTAAGAAGATGTTTTGGAAAACATATGTACTCTCGACATTTCATCATAAATGACATGGTTCACTGCATAATGCATAATGGCTTGATAAGAAGATGATGTACTAAAAAAGTTTGAGTACCTGCCTAAATCAAACTCTTTAAGCGTTAAGATGGATGTAGATATGATGAGTGTCATCATTCTGCTATCTATACTCTAGTCTTTCAAGAAGCTTCATAATATTCGTATTGTATGAATTGAACGAAGTATATATAAATGTTAAAATACTCTTATATTGAAATCTTTTGAGTTCAACATAAGAGATCTTTTATCTTAAGCAATGGCTATTTATAGATAAAGGAAGCGCATTGGAAGCATGTGTCTGTCCCAAGTGAGAAGGAAAGTCAAAGATTTGACTATAATTTTGTATTTCCATACATATGGCATCCAAAGAGTTGGATGAATGTTAATATTGCAACAAGCCGATGTTTAGTCGATATGGCTATCTAGACTATATAGGATCCTTAGAGGACTCGGATAGTGCATCAACATATTATACATCTACATATAATCATTGAAATTGACTTGCTAATTAGATAAGACCAAAGTCTAATAATTGTATCGCATTCTTCTAATAACTGATGAATATCCATTTCACCACATTTATTCAATTATTTTGGCCTTACAAACCCTAGCATATGCATGTAAATAATATTTTTTTATACAAATTACCGTTCATTATTTGTTCCACTTATTGTGTATAAAATATTGTTTTTAATGTCAAAATTATAAAAAAAATAAAAGAAAAAGAATAAAATGTCAAAGGTATTTTATGACCTTAAACCTCGAGATCTAGGCATCTTGATGACCGGATCGACAAGGAATAAAGTAGGGGGGATAGTGGTCAATAAATCTATTAAAATCTTCTTATTTTATTGTTCAATAATCTTTTTTTGGGACCTATTTTATTTTCTATTTTTATATCTCAAACGAAGAAACTTTGTACATGAAATTGTAGATAATAATGTATAGAAAAATAGAAAATTAATTTCATACAAAAATAATATCTTGTATGCATTTTATACTCTAAATAAAAGCCAAAACCCCAACTTCCCAGACCCATATCTCCTGAATAAAAATTTGAAATTATAAAATGACCTTTAATGTATATAACTTTTAATAAGATTTTTTTTTTGAGAAGTTTAATAAGATATTTTAATGAAGGTTGTTTCATATTTTTTGGAATTAATGTGTGAAAATTGAGTTTTGGACCCTATTATATTACCTAAATAAAATACTCATTTTATTCGTACTTTACTATTTTTATAATTTTATATTTTTATAATTTTTTAAATATTATTTATAATAGAATAGAATAAAACCATAAATAAAATACAAAAACAAAATATGTTATATAAGTACATAGATGAATATGCAATACTTATACCTATGTATTTTATACATATATTTAATTAAGTGTACATAATATATCAAAAATATAATAAAAATATATTTATGTATATAAAAATAATTTATAATTTTATAAAATAAGAAAATAAATAATAAAGTTAAAAATACAAATAAAAATAAAATGTATAAAACATAAAAGAATATACATATAAATATACAATTAAAAACAAACTTGTAATAAAAAGTTCAAAAAAATAAATAAATACCATATTAAAATATTAGAAAATAATAAATATTTTTTTATTTCATAACCTAAAATTAATAAGATAATTTACTATTTATTATCGATTTTATAAATAATTTCGAATCTAATTTTTTTGATTGGTCCATGTGGACCAACCGGGGTTCACCTCCAATTGACCTCGGTAAACTCTCTGGCTGAGGTCCTAGGTTCTGACAAACCTAGTTTGACCTTTTTTGCTTTGATTTTGCAGCCCGAATCTTGCGATTTTTTTGGATCGATTCTCTTGCATTTTTGTTCCTCGATCACCCCTCTTACACACCCGCTCGTCTCCTCGATCCTTGCATCGTTGCTTCGCTCGTTCTTCCTCGATCTTTGGCCCCACTTCACCATCCGGTACATAAACTCCATCCAATCCTTCTTCCCATTTCGAATCCCTTTTGGCCTATTTTGCCTTCTCCTCCTGTGCATTGAATCGAAGGAGGGTGGCAGACGCTTCTCCAGTTGTTTCCAGTGGGGAAAAGTGTGGTCGAAGGCGCATTCCACCCATCTCTGGAGATCTCCGAAAGATAATGAGAATCCTTAAGCGCATCACGGAAGCATGTTGATCGCATCATATGCAATCGGGGCAACTATTCGCTAGATGCGGCAGAAATTAAAATTTTTAAATCAAGTGATGAAACCACATGATCACGAGAACATTTCTCGGATCGTTTCATCAAACCACAAAGTATAAGGAATACCTCTTGGAGCGTGGTTGTAATCGTGAGATCCCAAGCAATAGATCCTCCTGTCTTAAGTTCGATCCATGAAGAACGCACTTGCAGGCGCAATGATGAGATGCATTCCTCCCGTAATCCTCGATGAAGATCCAAGCAATGAATCCCCTGATTTCGTCAAACAAAATCCATCGTCTTACTCTAGAGCAAGTCGCCCCAAAGAAGAAGGAGATCCCCGAGTCGTCAAAGATGAAGGCGAGAGTCTCTCCTTCTCGACACAAAGTGGACGGCCACTTGATGGAGAAAAGAAAGAGAGAGGGCGAGAATGAGAGAGAAAGAGAGAGTAGTAGGCTTCTACAACTCTTAATTATGTACCTTTAAAGGCTAGGTTAGCCCTCCTTTTATATTAGTTTAGGATCCAGTGGATCTCAATACATAGGACACATAGATCCAACAACCATGGTGATCTATGTATTAGTCAATGGCCAAGATTGTTGTTGGCTAAAAACCAACAATATTAATTTATATTTAAATCAAATATATGCTACAACATTATGAACATAATTTAATTTAACATAAATTAATAAACACAAGATAATAGGATAATAATAAAATGGGATGATAATCCACCCCAAATAGATGGGGCGTCACCCATGACCAAGTCAAGGGTTGCACCACCTCATTTGGGTTGTGTTTTATACATCCCTTTTATTTAATCCAATTATCTTTAATTTATATGCAATATTACTAACTAAATTAAGTCATAATTAATTAGTGAATATCCATTGCAAAATTATCCACCAATTTAAATCCAAATTAATTTGTGAATATTTCAATCATGCCATTGATAAATATGTGAATCATATTCACCACCCAAACTAATTTGTAAATTGCATTTTCAATTAATTAGTTAATTAATGTGAATCCAATATATATTAATAATTAATAAATGCTATTCACAAAATTTCTCTCTCTTCAATATATGCATATTATAAATTAAATTTATAATACACAAATATCATGGATAGTATTATCCACATTCTCCAATCCTTGATAATTAAATCCCATTTAATTATTTTGGATAATTATTCTCACAATATGATTCTCATTCATATTATGCTTGATAATTAAATCTCATTTAATTATCAAGTCCTTCTTGCTTGGATATGTAATTCATCAAATGAATTATTCTCGAACCCTTTCAAGAATAATGTGCGTTCTCCGCAGATACTTGGAGATAAGGACATGGCGATTGTATTGTTCCACGTATAGTGAGTTGGATGTTGAGATCTCATCTCAAATCCAGATCTTACGAACCTCTCATAAATGCTTGATTAAATCAAGACCATAAGTCTAATCATTTCATTGCATCTGAATCTCATTCAGACCAATGTCCAACACTTGAACCAAGATCAGATTGCTTCTCTACGAAGAGTTGTTACTAAAATCCAGACCTGTTTCATCACTTCCTCGGAATGGAAGCGTGATGGACCGAAAAATCACCAAGACTCGGGTGAATAAAATAGATCAAGGGTCGTTGCGACCCGGATCTCGAAGATAATTCAGTCAATCAAGAAAATATGAGATCAGACCACCAAAACAAGATAAAAATCGAAGGAAATCAATAGTGGCCCTGGCTATTGGATTAGTCTGGTATAGCGACCAGGGTCAGACTCAGGGAGCACGTGATGGCCTCGCGGCCTACGAAGTAGTCTAAAATAAAAACAAATAAGATAAAATAATTTTTGGTGGGTTTTTAATTTTTATATTTTTTGGAACTTTTAATTATAAAGAAAATAAGAAAATCAAGAAAACAAGCAACTTGGACAATTTATTTAAACACTCAAAATGAATCCAAAAATTCAAACAAAAATATTTTTATGTTTTTATAATTTTTTATGTTTTTGGTGATTTTTGATATTTTTATGATTTTTAAGGAATTTTACAAAAATAAAACAAGGAAAAAATTAGAAGACAATGTCCAGTCAGGTTTCAAGGGCCAAAATAAAATGCATAATGGCCCTAATAAAACTTGAAGGTATTTTTCATGTATTCTAGAAACAAAAGGAAGAATCAGAAAGAAAGTTTATTAATTTTTATTTTTCTATTATTTACTAGAATTTTTATGGGTTTTTAGGGCTTTTTCAATTTTTATAAGTTTTATAAATCCAAAAATGACCAAAATTGGTCAGAAAATCAAACACCACAAAACAAACAGGTTCTAATTTTTTTTAGAATTTTTAAAGATAATTTAATATTTTTTGTGAATTTTATATCTGTACAGTAAGAAAAAGTGATGTTTTTGAATTTTTTGAAAATAACAAAAATGCTCAGAAATATATCCAAAAATTAGAGAAAATTTTACATAGTGGCAGGAGCCACATATCCAATTTTCATCAAATTTGGGTTAAGTTTGCTATTTTATTAAAATCAAACAACAAGGCACAGTGCACAAGGACCCAAATGCAAGGAAAATACATTCCAGGGACTGAATCGTAACAAATATAAGAAACTAGAGGTCCCTCGTGCAAAATTTCCAAAATAGCACGCGCAAAGCACGTGTCCTGGGCACGGAGGGACCTATGTGCAATAAAAAATACTTCCGAGGACTAAATAGCAACAGGTGCTAAAAGTCCAGGGTAGATATTATAATTTCACCAATTAATTCAACACATGTCTCAATAAACTACTCACAGGGGCATGGATGCAAATAATGAAAACTTTATTTCATTCCAGAACACCTTAAAACAAGGAAAAATTAGGCACCGGACCCCCTAGAACATCTGAAGTAACTTTCCTGTAAAGTAGAAAATACAAGGGAAAATTAGGCACTGGAATTACTATTTTTGGGTTTTTCAATTAATTATTAGAATTTTTATGGGGTTTTTAGTGTTTTTCAATTTTTATAGTCTTTATAAGTCCAAAAATGACCAAAATTGGTCAGAAAGTCAAACAATACAAAACAAACACTACCATTTTTAAAGGTATTTTAATATTTTTTGTGAATTTTAGAGCTAGACAGTAACAAAAATGCTTGTTTTTGGATTTTTAAATATAATAAAAAATGTAAAAAATGTCTCCAAAATTTAGAGAAAATTTTACACCATAGCAGGAGCCATGTGTCCAATTTTCATCAATTTGGAGTCGATTTCTATTTTATTAAAATCAGACACAAGGGTACAGTGCACAGGGACCTGTACGCAATTAAAATAAGTTCCAGGGGGTCCGGTGCAATTTCTCCAAGAACTCACGCGCAAGGCGCGTGACCTGGGCACTCAGGGACCAATTTGCAAGAAAACTTAAGTCCCTGGACTAAATAGTAACACGTACTAAAAGTCCAGGGGCAAAAGTATAAAAAGCCCACGAAATATATCACATGCACAATTAAAACACTCACAGGGGCATTTCTGCAAATATCAAAAACATAATTTCATTCATTAACACCCTAGAACATAAATCCCATACATGCAAATATCCTACAAAAGCACGTGTCGAAGCACGTGTACTACTACATACAGGGGTATAATTGCAAATACAAGAAAAGACTAGGTCCTCTATGCAAATTACCAAACTAACATAAAAGTCTAAAATATTTACAGGGCTAAAGAGTAACAACTAAAAAGCTAAGGGTTTAAGAAGAAATTACCCTTTATTTAAGCCGACGGTCGGATGCATGCCACGTGGAGATCCAACGGTGGGGACGAGGCGTGGACAAGCAAAAGACCCCTCGGCGCTCATCCAACGGCTGGGGACGCGCCACGTGTAGATCCGACGGTCGAGGTGCGCTGGGGTCCCCTTCGCTGGATGGAGGGTTGAGAGGAGGCCACGTGGAGATCCAACGGTGGTTGTTGGGCCTCCTCTTAACCCTGATCGGACGGTCCTCGGAAGATCTGGAGCTGAAGGGAGATCGGACGGTCGGGGAGGATGCTCGATGAACTCGACGCCGGTGAATTTCGTCGGGCTCGTGTGCGAGCAGGAGAGCTCCTCGGAGGTTGCTGAAGATCGGAGAAGCTACGCCTTGGCCTCCCGCGTCTAATGGAATCCTCCGATGACGCAACGGAGCTCCGGAGAGCTCAAGCGACGTCGGCGGAGGCGGAGCCGCTGTTCCAGAAGGTCGAATCCTCAGATGGACTCGCTTGGACCTGCAAAGCAAAGAAACGTGCTCCTGGGTCGAGGGCGAAGTGCCTCGACCCGGTTAGGGGTGGTGAAGGTGGTCTGTGCGTCGGGACGAAGGGGCTCCAGTGAAGCGACGGCGGAGGAACCCCAATCCCAGTTCCTTTGCAAACTGGGTTGAATGATTGGGCAGAGAAGGTGCGTGGGGGAAAGGCGGAGATGATGGGTGACTCCATTGATCGAAACGAGGGTGAGGGTAGTTGGAATCAAAGATGGTCGGTGACGGGACGATTTGGACAAAACGCGAAATTAGGGAAATGGAGAAGGAAAGAAGGCTACCTACTGGATGCTGACGACTGTGGAAGAGCTGGGCATGCTCCAGGTCCTAGCCTCGAGGGCTGTCGGTGCCCGAGGCTCGAGCACCACCTCTGGGCGGTGCATGGCAGCGCAAAGTCGCCAGATCGATGGCTCGTCCACTCCCTCCTCGTTGCGACACGGCCGGAAGCAAGCTGTCACTCTCGTGGTGGCTGTGGAGGTCCTAGGGTGGAATGAAATGATCCAAGGATAGAGAGAATCGTGTAGCGGAGCTGGATATTTATATGACTAGGGGTCCGACTAGATGATGGTCGGGCGAGCTTATCGGAGCTCGGACCCCGAAAATCCACCCCGGGCGTGGATCACGGATGCATCAGGAAGGATTAGGACCCGGGGTTAATGGGATTGGTGATCGGATCGAGTGGCAAAAAATCAGGGATGTCGGGTCGGGGTGACAAGATCCGGCTCAGGTGGTCCTGGGGGGAGAGTTGACCGGGGTCAACAATCCCCCGTGGACCAATCAGAGCCCGCCAATTATGATTTATTTGACAATTTATTTTAACATAGTAAATGACCGAAATTCAAAAAAGTTAAAACACGAAAAATGTTTCTTTATTTTTAAACTATTTTTTTGTGATTTTTATTTAATTTTTTGAAATATAAATAATGTATTTACAAAATATTATTATTATATACATGTATATACATATGTATTTTTGATTTTCGATTTTTGATTATTTATTTTTATACAAATTATTCCAATTTTATATTTTATTTATTTATAGGATAAAATTTGGAATAATATGGTATTTTTATTTTATTTTTATTAATTATATACATGGGTGAAATAAATAGTTTTATTTATATACATGTGTGGTATACATACAAGGTGGCTTTGATTTTTATATTTATTTTTTTTATTTTTGTTGTATTTTTGTGATTTTTCTTTTATTTATTTACATTATGGAATCAGGAATATGTACGAATTTTTGTGGAATTTTATTGATTTATTTACAAGGTGAAATAAATACATATGTGGTTTATATACACATGGTCTATGTACAAGGAAGAAGGATTTGTAATTTCTTTTTAATTTTCTCATTTTTTTTTAGTTTAATATTCACAAATATGTACATATAAATACACACCCATTTTTATTTTTTATTTAGAGGAAAATATTTTTATTATATTTACATGTATATTTACACATATGAGCTTCCTTATCTCTCTCTACTTGGGCTTTTATGCGGTCAGGCCCATGGTGAGCCCTCCCTTGGGATTAGGTTGCTCAATATTTATTCTAAATATCTCCCTCTTTTTCTTTTATCTCTTTATTCTTTTATTTATGCACAAAAACATGCTAATTATTCAATTTTATACAATGCATGTACTTTGGTAATTATTTGTATTTACAGAGATATACATGTATTTGCAAAGGTTTTTGGGGCTAAAATATAAGAATAAAGAGTGATGAATGGGTATTCATCACTCTCCTCCTCGCCTGGCGCTCTGGATGTATCCTCAGGGTGTCGCTCAGACGAGTCGCCGCCTGCTGGCATCCTACCGCTCCTAAGTGTGACAAAATCAGTATCAAAAAGATATGCAGACATATCACCAAAAGTATCACTTGGAGTGGCATACTCAGTACAAGCTACCTGCTCAGATTTCCTCTTGAGGTTGTTGGGGTTCGGCTCTATATGGGCAGGGATGGTGGCCTTCCCTCTCACGATGTCCCGCATCTCTTGGCGGAACTCATCCATCTCCCGTCGAAAAGTAGCCTGCTGATCTGTGAGAAGGCGGGCTATGTCATCCAAGGCGGGGCTCTCATACGATGGCCCATGAGAACCCGACGGGTAGCCTCTCTGGTAGTGAGGCTGCTGGTGCTGTGGCTGAGAGGGGTAAGAATGTGGTTGATGCTGCGGCTGATGAGGCTGATCACGCCTCCAAGACTGTCCCTGCTGATAGGGACGAGGACCATACTGCGATGACTGTTGTGGCTGTGGCTGGGTATATGGTGGGGGCTATTGGTGCTGGTGATCTCTCTGATGGCTGTACTGGCCACCCTGTCCTGACGGCTCCTGCTGGGGCTGGGCACCTCCGGTCGTCCAACGGAATCCGGGATGGTCTCGTCGGATACCAGGCCGGGGACGGTCATACCAAATCACGTTGACATCCATCAACGGCTCTGAGTCGTACTGGGGTGGCGAGAGCACTACCAGAGGCTGATCCGACTGGTATACCACCATCTGAGTGTCAGCGGATGGTGGTGCCTGGTAGGTGAGCTGTGGCTGCTGGTACGGCTCCGCCTGTACAAGATGGACCTGTCTAGGCTGCTGGTGAGAGCTGGAGCGCTGGGACGAGCTGCTGCTTCTACTCGGATCGCCTCATGCCTGAAGACGAGGCTGTGAAGCCGTCTGTGCCTCCTGGAGACACATGAGCTGTGTCTTCAGGTCACTCATAGTCTGTGCCATCTGCTCCATCTATGTGATGCCCTGGCGCTACTTCTTCTCTATAACCTCCATCCGGTCCAGCTTCTCCCTGATGATCCCCATGTCTGCGGCTGAGGACTCGGCCTGTGCTGCTGCTACCGCTGACGAACTGGATGGACTGGCGTCGACCCGTGCTATCCTCTGGTACTACACGATCTGTGGCTGTTGGAGTCTGCCCTGTGTGTACAATCGGGTCTGAGACATCACCGTATAGTTCTCGGTCATCTCCTCGTAGATGGCCCAGACCTGATCGTGATCTTTGGTGAAGTAAGACCCGCCACAAGAAGCGTTCACCAAGCCCTGAAGCTCTGGTGTCAGCCCGCTGAAAAATCTCTGAACAAGGTTCGGCTTGGAAATGTCATGGTGCGGGCATCTGTTGGTCATCTCTCAAAACCTCTCCCATGCCTCGTGAAACTGCTCGTTGGGGAGCATGGAGAAGTTGCTGATCAGAGCTCTAGCGGCATTCGTCCGCTCGAGTGGTTAGTACTTGTGCAAGTACTCGGTGTGGAGCTGCTCCCAGGTGTAGACGAACTTCTCTAGATGCTTCAGCCAGGTGGCTGCTCTGTCTGCTAAGGAGAAGTGGAAGGCAATCATCCGAATGGTATCATGGTCCACCTGACGGTTGTGGGCTGTGCTGCAGATCATCAGAAACTCCTGGAGGTGGAGATAGGGCTCCTCTGTGGCTAGCCCATGGAATCGGGGGAGGAGCTGCAAAGTGTCCGGGGGGAACTTGAAGTCCCCCACGATGGCTGGTAGAACA
Source organism: Ottelia alismoides (assembly GCA_037367405.1). Taxonomy (NCBI): domain Eukaryota; kingdom Viridiplantae; phylum Streptophyta; class Magnoliopsida; order Alismatales; family Hydrocharitaceae; genus Ottelia; species Ottelia alismoides. Next base: position 19,516 of record JAZKJV010002475.1, on the reverse strand, counting down.
ACCCGATAATGCATCAGTATCGATCCGGGGTTGTGTAACTCCCGCATCGATCTCGATGGATCTGCTGCGGCTACTGCGACGGCTGCCGCGGCCTCATCGGGTATCCTCAGGCCGTCTCTGCGCTGCTCTCGGTCTGCTCTCAACTGCTCCATCTCGCGCCTCATGTCCAACATGAATGTGCCCTAATCCCTCAACTGCTGCTGAACTGTCTTGAGGGAGGCGATCAGGGTGGAGTTGATCGCACCCTAGTCCAGAACGAAATGCTCATGCTGCGGACCTCTGGTGTGATCATCACTACTGCCGGCCATAGTCTCTGCAAAATCAAAACATCCAAAATCAGGTACCGATAAATCATCTGTCTGTCTCTCCTCTGGCACTGGTATCTCGGTCTCAGAAGAAGGGGGATCGAGGGGAAACAGGGTGGAGTCGTACTTGGGTTCGGAGAGCGGGTCTCGGCTCTCGCGAACCAACCTAGATGAGCGGGTAGACGTGCCCGAAAGTGGTGCAGCCAGAGGCTGCCTAAGAGACCGTCTGCCCATCATCTTGATGTGGCGAATAGTGCGGATGAGATCTGGTAACAACTATGATCACAAGCAAACCCCCGATTCAACAACGCATGCGAGCTGAAGACTGTAAAGGCTCGGTCAATTATCTTGTCAATTTTATTTTGGTGATCAGTCAGGATAGCAGAGTGATTACGTGACCTATTGGGATACCCGATATTTTCTCAACCGACTGTCCCGTATAGAAATAGCCGGTAATCAGTCGAGAAGAATATCGGAGGGCTCTACCTAGTGTTCGGGGTCACTCTCTCGCACAAGCAAACCAGACAATGAGGGGATTGCTCTTCCCAAGACAAATTTTTAGATGAAGTGTCTTTTAGGGTCGATAGAGTTAACAGTCCCAAATTTTATTGTTTTTCTTTTTAGGTATGTTTCAATAAAAAGAAAATCGCCTAACGAATTTTTCGATTCTCCTGTTTATTAAGTCCAAAAATCAGGGGGGAGAAGTCGAAAAAGCTGATGCGCGATGAAATCAATGATGCATGCAGAGTAAGAGATGCGTACCTGACTCCAGCAGTCTACATGCAAAATGATCCACGCAGAATTGAAAGACAGAAAATAACTACCTAAATGGTGCAAGCGGAAAACCGAGTCCCTAAGCAGGCAATTCTACTCAAAAGAACAGCTAGTCAACCACCAACCTCCAATCCAAGAGTCTGGTCTAGGTCCACCCCTCCTCTTCTCGACAGGTCGAGTTCAGTAGTAGCGCTTGACAGGACGGGCTCACGGCACGTAGGCTCAAAGGGAGTGAATTGACTATTTTATTATCTTTTATTATAGGACCAATTACCGAACTATAGGAACAGGAAAATGTATTAGGGTGTTTGGATCCTATGAATTACGTCACAGTCAAGCAGAAATTCCTAAGGCTAGGGGCTCGAAAATCCGTGAGAAACCGGAAAAGGCAGTAAAGAAAACCAAATCGCGTAAAAAGCCGTGAAGAAAACCGAACAGGCTAAGGGGTCCCCCAAGCACACCGATGCTCGGCGAAACAGACCCCGAGATTGTCAAAGTCCAAGAGAGTGTCCTGTCCCTGTATTATTACAATAATAGTTCCAATAATGCGAAAATAAAAAACTAATCTACTCCGCGACTATTCCGCGGCTTCCCGCACTCAGTTGTCTCCTCGCGCTCTCCTACGACTCCGTACAGAAGGAAGCCGCATCCGATTGTCGCGGTTGCGTCGGCTCCTCGTAAGGCGCCACCTCGGTCCTCGGGCCCTCGCAAGAAACAAGAAGAGTGTCACAGATCATATTATTATATATAAACAGGTCAGATAAAATCTATACAAAAATATCTACAGAAAACCGTGAAAAATAAAACCGTGGAAAAATCAAATGCGACTACTAAGCCGTGCTCCCCGGCAATGGCACCATTCTGATGGACCGAAAAATCACCAAGACTCGGGTGAATAAAATAGATCAAGGGTCGTTGCGACCTGGACCTCGGAGATAATTCAGTCAATCAAGAAAATATGAGATCATACCACCAAAACAAGATAAAAATCGAAGGAAATCAATAGTGGCCCTAACTATTGGATTAGCCTGGTATAGCGACCAGGGTCAGACTCAGGGAGCACGAGATGGCCTCGTGGCCTATGAAGTAGTCTAAAATGAAAACAAATAAGAGAAAATTATTTTTGGTAGGTTTTTAATTTTTATATTTTTTTTGGAATTTTTAATTATAAAGAAAATAAGAAAATCAAGAAAACAAGCAACTTGGACAATTTATATAAACACTCAAAATGAATCCAAAAATTTAAACAAAAATATTTTTATGTTTTTTATATGTTTTTATGTTTTTGATGAATTTTTGGTATTTTTTGATTTTTAGGGAATTTTATAACAATAAAACAAGGCAAAAATTGGAAGACAATGTCCAGTCAGGTTTCAAGCGCCAAAATAAAATAAATAATGGCCTAATAAAACTTGAAGATATTTTTCATGTATTCTAGAAATAAAAAGGAAGAATCAGAAAAAAGTTTATTAATTTTTTATTTTTCTATTATTTACTAGAATTTTTAGGGGTTTTTAGGGCTTTTTCAATTTTTATAAGTTTTATAAATCCAAAAATGACCAAAATTGGTCAGAAAATCAAACACCACAAAACAAATAGGTTCTAATTTTTTTAGAATTTTCAAGGATATTTTAATTTTTTTTGTGAATTTTATATCTGGACAGTAAGAAAAAGTGATGTTTTTGAATTTTAAAAATAACAAAAATACTCAGAAATGTACCCAAAAATAGAGAAAATTTTACACAGTGACAGGAGCCACATGTCCAATTTTCATCAAATTTGAGTTAAGTTTGCTATTTTATTAAAATCAAACAACAAGGCACAGTGCACAAGGACCCAAATGCAAGGAAAATAAGTTCCAGGGACTAAATCGTAACAAATATAAGGAACTGGGGGTCTCTCGTGCAAAATTTCCAAAATAGCACGTGCAAAGCATGTGTCCTGAGCACGGAGGGACCTATGTGCAATAAAAAATACTTCCGAAGACTAAATAGCAACAGGTGCTAAAAGTCCAGGGAAGATATTGCAATTTCACCAATTAATTCAGCACATGTCTCAATAAACTACTCACAGGGGCGTGGATGCAAATAATGAAAACTTTATTTCATTCCAGAACACCTTAAAACATCAGCCCTAATGTTGCAAATATACCACAAAAATCACGTGACGATGCACTTGTTCCACATAGACAGGGGTATAAATGCAAATAGAACAAGCATGAGGTTCAAAGTGCAAAATGTCTAGAATAAAATGAACTACATAAAATATTTATAGGACTAAATGCTAAAACAAAATCGAAGAGGGGCCTAAGTGAAATTACCCCTTATTATATTCGAGGGCTGAGGAGCGGCCATGTATCTGATCGAACGGCTGAAAGCGGTGGCAGCTCAACGAAGAGCCCTCGACGCGGATCCAACGGTGGAGGGCTCACCACGTGTCTGATCGTGCGGCTCTGGTCGAGGGTCGCCTCTCCTCTGCTACGGATGGAGCAGATGGCGCCACGTGCAGATCTAACGGTGCTGGTGCGGGGCGCCTCTTCGTATTCGTGGACGGTCCAAATTCAATCTGGCACTCCGGGGTCGGATGGACGGCAGAGGAAGGACCTGGAGGAACTCCTCGTCGGCGAACTTCCCGGAGGAATGTGGGCACTCTGAACGTCGGCAGGGCCTACTGATGACCGGAAAAGACTCGCCTCAGTGGTCCGTAGCCAATGGGGGGCTCCGATGAGGCCGGGAACGTCAGAGATGCTCCGGCGACAGAGGCGGAGCTGGAGCTGTTGCTCCTGAATGTTCAAGCCCTCAGATGGGCTTGTCTTGACCTGCAAAGTGGCGCAACAGACTCCTGGGTCGAGGGCAAAGTGCCTCGACCCGGTTAGAGGTGATGGGGGTGGTCGGTGCGACGAGATGGGCGAGCTCCGGCAAAGCGACGGCGAGGGAGCTCGATTCCCAGTTCCTGTGCGAGCTGGGTTGAATGGCTGGGTGAAGAACGTGCGTGGGGGAAGTGCGAAGGTGATGGTCGAATCTGATGGTCGAGATGTGGACGAGGATGGTCGGAATCGAGGGTCGACGGCGAAGGGACGATTTGGGCGTAAATCGAAATTGGCAAAAAAGAGAAGGGAAGAAGGTTACCTGATGGTCAAGGCTGACTGGGCACGAGCTGACAGAGCTCTGGGTCCTAGCCTCGAGGTCCGTCGATGCCCGAGGCTCGAGCACCACGCTGGTGGCGACGCACGGCGGCGCTAGGTCGCCGGATCGATGGTCTGGACACCCCCACCTTGCTGCAACACCACCGGCCGACTGTCGTCACTCAGGAGGAGATGGTGGAGGTCTTGGGGTGGAGAATGCACGAGCCAAAGATGAGTGAAAGGCGCGGCGGAGCTGAGGTCTTATACGGCTACGGGTCCGTCTAAGAGAGGGTCGGGCGAGGAAATCGGAGCGCGGATCCCAAGAATCCACCCCGGGCGTGGATCACGGATGCACCAGGAAGAAATAGGACCCGGGGTTCAGGGTTTTGATGATCGGGTCATGACGCAATAAATCCGAGAAGTCGGGTCAGGCGTGCACGATCCGCGGGTTGTGGTCCAAGGGGGGGAGTTGACCGGGGGGTCAACATCCCCCGTGGACCAATCAGGAGAGGCCACGTCGAAAATGATTTGGAAATTCAAAATAAAATAGGAAAGGGCCGAATTAATAAAAACTCAAAACATGAAAAATGTTTATTTTATTTTAAACTATTTTTTTGTGATATTTATTTATTTATTTTTGAAATAAAAAAATAGGTATTACAATATAGTATTATATATAGGTATATATACAATATTGAATTTTTTATTTTTGATTTTTATTTATTTATTTAAGTATGTTTTTTCAGTTTTATATTTTATTTATTTATAGAATAAAATTTGGAATATTTTGGTATTTTTATTTTATTTTTTTTATTTATTTACAAGTGTAAATAAATAGATACATACAAGTATGTACATGGTATATACACAATGTTTATTTTGATTTTTATTTTTATTATTTTTATTTTTGTTTTTATGGTTTTTATTTTATTTATTTAAATTATGAAGTATAGAATATGTATAATTTTTGTGGGATTTTTATTTATTTATTTATAGGGCTAAATAAATAAGTAGATGGGCTTATGTACATGATGAATATACAAGTGAAGAAGAGATTTTTATTTAATTTTCTTATTTTTATTTTTGGTTTTGTATTGACAAATATATACAAATATATACAAACCCACTTTTTTTATAAGAGAAAAATATTTTTATTTTATTTACAGATATATTTACTCACATGAGCTTCCTTATCTCTCTCTACTTGGGCTTTTATGCAGTCAGGCCCATGCTGCGCCCTCCCTTGGGATTAGGTCGCTCAATATTTATTCTAAATATCTCCGTCTTTTTCTTTTGTCTCTTTATTCTTTTATTTATGCACAAAAACATGCCAATTATTATCTTTTATACAATGCATGTAATTTGATAATTATTTGTATTTACATGAATATACATGTGTTTGGCAAAGGTTTTGTAGCTAAAATAAAAGAATAAAGAGTGATGAATGGGTATTCATCACCGTCATGGTTATACAATCGTTTATGATCACATCACCCTCAGGTATTCCCAATACCTGTACATCCTGTATACTGGAAGACCTATGATCAACCCAAAGATCAAGATCAATTTTATACTGTCTTCGTCAGGGTTTTATCAGTAAGTTTCTCATTTGATCATTGGGATTTGGTATCGATCATATGCTTTCCAAAAGCATATATCATACCTAGGTCTTGATCATATACTTTCCAAAAGTATATATCAAACCTACAAATTCAGTCAAGCTTCCAAAGCGAGATGACCGTGCACGGAATTTGATTCTTCCCAATATCTCACGAGTGAGCTCATGTCTTCCGGTTCAGTAGTGAACTTGTATGATCCCTTTGAGAAATCGTATTACTCATATGCCCTTATATGCACACCAACGCGCCGGTGTATAGACCTTGGTTAGTTTATCAACCTATCGGTCTGCCAAATGTACATACTCAGACATATAGTAACACATCTGTCTATGGTCAGAGGATGCGTGTCTATATCGTGACAGCATACGACATAGGACTTTGGTTATCTCGATCTCGTTAAGTCAACTCTTTGACCTAACTAATTTGACACCTCCGAATCTCTATTCCTATGCAGAGGACCTGCATCAAGAGGTCGGTCAGATATCAGCCTATGTGAGAAAGGATTGCCATCTCCTACTCAGGATGGAGATCACATCTTAACAATCATTTGACGATGCTTGATGAGTCCTCAATCTAACTCTTTAGATACTCATCCAAGCACCAACCTCTATGATTCAATAATTGAATCAACAGCTGTATGATCATTAAGACAGCCCTGGTACATAACCCTAATTATACTAAGATACCTATTATGCAAATTAGTTATTCTTCATTTCAGATCAGGGAATGATATTCGCAATAACATTTATTGCATAATGGCTCGTCGTGGGATCGCATGTCCAACAATCTCCCACTAGCCCAAAGAGCCATTAATGGACTAATCATTTAAACCTACACTCATGTGACTATCATAGGCTATTTAGAAATAGCTATGTAAGCTGATCAGTCACTCTGTTCCCAAAAGACTATGCCAAGTCCTTTTACGGCACTTGCATATCTCTAGGTAACAGTGCTCACATCCAATGCGAATGTTGCATTTTATGCAACCAATACTCAATCTTGATAAAGCAATTATAGTGTCTTTGACACTATTGCTCAGTAATTATTATAACCAGTATTTCCATAATCTTTATCAGAATACCCTTATTCCGGGAGATCACTATCTCTCAATGTATCCACAGTTAAGACCTTTTAGATCTCTATCTATAAAGTCTTGAGCTTTTGAAGATATGATTTTTGAGATCAGTATCTCAAAAAAAAACTTGTCATCTATGAAGATTTTGTTATTACTGCAATCAAGTGTTTTCTCTCCATAGTAGGATTAGCAACACTTTACTACTCCCACTGCATGGCAGATATATGGCTTTTATACACATTTAGCATACACTTAGCTTCTCGTAACTAATGCACAGGTGCAAGCAGTTCTAGCATTCACTTCCTCAAATCTTTGAGGTGCTATCCCTTTAGATAGGTCAGTACCAAATCTCAAGGGAAGGAAGACTTTCTTGGAATTTCCAAGAATGGAATATGTCCAAGGTGTACTACAAATGTGACAATACCCTCTTTTCTTTGCTTCTGAACAACTTCAGAACTAAGATCTAAGAGGTATTCTTGAGATCATATCTCAAGGTATGGAATAGCCAATCTATAAAATACTTATTATCATCCTTATATCATTCCAAATGATTAGGATATTATCTACTTTTAGCACGATGAACACAATGGCACTCCTACTAAGCTTCACATGGTACATCAAGATCCTATATGAAATCATAACACTTATGATTTCGTTAAATCTGATTTCCAACTACAAGAAGCTTATTTGAGTCCATAGATGGAGTTTCTTTAGCTTGCATACCTTGCTTTCCTCAACCATGAAGCCCTGGGGCTACTTCATGTGAATATCCTCAGAGAGGTATTCTTAGAGGAATGCAATCTTGACTTACATCTTGAAGATGCAATAGTCAAGTTGTGTAGCTAAGGTTAGCAATATTCTGATGATTTTAAGCATGGTTATCGAAGAGCAAGTCTCATTGCAAGCAATGTCTTCTCTTCCGATGTGTAGCTTATGGCTACGAACCGAGCTTTGAAGGTCTCTACCTTCTCATCAGGTTCCCTCTTCTCTTGAAGATCCATTTACACCTTTATGGGTCTTACCCATATAGGTGGATCCTCGAGGGTCCATATACAACACTTGTATATGAAGTCTACTTTAGACTTTATTGCTAATATCCATCTTTCCATTTCATGATCCTTAGGAGCTTCATCACATGAAGTCCGATCATTGTCAGACTTAATCGACACATAGAATACATCCTCAAACTCATTTGAAGAGGTATTAGTGTTTCATCTTTAATTGTCCTTTTAGTTCCCGATTTCAGGAGCCTTATTATCTTCTCAAGATTAAATGAGTTCCTTCACTTCATTTTCATCTTGATTCTCAAGAGTCTCAATCCTCCAAGAATCACATTCTCAGAGATGAGATCTTTTAAGAATCTCAAGGTCATAAAGTGGGTATCCAATACCATCCTTTATTTTCCTAATGAAGTAGCACTTTCTAGTGCTTAATTCCCTCTTACTTGCATGGAATCTTATTAAGTATATATAGTGTAGTCTCTACTACATATATACATGGAAACTAAGAGGTAATTATGCTAAAATTCATCATTGATCAAATCATGTCACACATGATCCAATTGTATCTCCCTACAACTCTATTGAGTTCAGGTTTATCATGAGGAGTGAGATAGAATTGATATTCATATCTTCATAAGGTATTCTTTGAATTTTATCTAACAGGTACAAGCTACCTAGGTTAGATCAAATTCATTTCATCTTTCCTCAAACTTTGGTTCTAAACCAAAATTGTGAAATCTTTGAACATTTCAAAGGTTTCTCAGGTGAAGAGAAGAAATCTCATATCATACATAATCATCAATAGATATCGCATATCCATAATGTTTACTATGATATAGATGATCTACATACATCAATATGTATGAGATCTTGAATACCTCGACGTCTAACACCATTCTCAGAGAAGGGTGTATTGGACATTTTACTTTGAATACAATATTCACAAGTATGTAAGATTTGAAATTTTAGACATTCTAAAGTTTCATATCTTACTAGTCTATTGATCAAATCAACAGACAAATGTCCAAGGCTTGATGTCATATCATTGTCAAATGATCTTCATCCTCCTATTGATCTTATAAGGTTTGATTTTCAGTATTAGAAATCTTAATGAACCATTCATTAATTTTCTAATTTTGTGGAGTCCACTAGATGTTAGATTACTATCTGAAATATTTCCATCATAACTCTTTATGATAGTTCTATCTCAAAATTCATGTTTATTTCCAACATTTAGAAGCAAACAATGAGTGTACTCTACTATCTAGGTCATAGAGACATTCTCCAAGACTAAGGGCTCTCCCGCTGAGAATATGAAGTCTATCTATCCAACAGAGATTGCTGCAACAATTACAACAATATCCATGTAGATGACTACTAAACCTTAAGATCAAATTTCTAATCTTCTAATATATGTATATATATATATATGCGCAACCAATTGCAAATGTCATTAGAAGATTGGGATACAATTGTCAGACTTTATCTTATGAAATAAGAGAGTCAGAGTCAATGATTACATGTAGATTATTCTGATGCTCTATCTGAGTCCTTCACTAAGGATTTTAGATAGATTTCATAGCCATACTATCAACACATCAACTTATTGCAGTATTGACATTGATCCAATTCTTTGGATGTCATATGGAAGTCACAGAAGTACAATCAACTCTTTGACTTTCCTTCTCACATGGGTCCAACCCATGCTTCCACTGTGCTCTCTTCATCTATAAACAACCATTGCTTAAGACTAAGGATCTCTTATGTTAAATTAAAAATAATTCAATGTAAGAGCATTTCAACATTTATACATGCTTCATTAAATTCATACAATATGAATATCATGTAGCTTCATGAATGACTTGAGTATAGATAGTACAATGATGACACTCATCATATCTACGTACATCTCAACTCATAGAGACTTAGGTTCAGATAGGTATTCAAACATTTTGAATACATCATCTCTTTCGAGACACCATTATGCATAATGCAGAGAACCATGTCATCCATGATTAAATGTCTAGAGCACATATATGTGCCAAAATATCTTCTTTTATTTTATAAGGATTATTCGACAATTACGATCACGATCGACATGTCACTTCCAAAGTACACTCGATGAAAGATCAAGACTAGAGAGACATACGAACCCTAAGGTGATGTCTTATTTAATTGTCATACCTCATTATGTTGAGGAATCTTGCACAATGCAACCACACACATTATGTGTTCAATTGCAAGTACAATATCTGGATCATGAGTCCAATCCATTATATTTTACTGATTATTATTGAGTATAATATTGAGTGGGTTTAATGAAGGATTATCTGAAATAAGAAATTTGCATAAGTGTATATATATTATATATATATACATATTTTACTTTGATTTAGGAGTTTTTATATCAAAGTTGTCTTGCCTTGTCAACATCGAAAGTTCATTCCCTTAATCACTTTCAATGTAAGAGATATACTTACCATTATATCTCAAGCAAGAACTGTGATCTCCTTTCCTATCTTCGTCACATCCCAATAATATGAGAACCTGCGACTCCAATAAAAAGAAGCGAGAAAAATACATTTCACCTTGCAAGTCCAACTTGCATTTCCCAATTCGGTCTTTAACACTCGGGCCCACCACCCCTAAGATGATGTTGACCCGTTGTTAATTGAACCAACCGTCAACAGGCTTAATACTCGCTATACGCAATCCAATATCGCCCCAATAATATGAGGACCCGATATTGGGGTCACTACGTATATAGCCTTACTCTTTCGAGAAGCAAAGAACCCGATCCAAATAAATCATATACAGGATCTGTCACTTCGGACATGCGTCCCCTATATACAGCATCTGGCGATGGAATCCTTTGCCTTGATGGGAGACCATGGATGCCACTTATGCGATCCTCCACCTCATATTCAAATTGTAATAAATAATTATCGTGAATCATATTCACATGATTAATTCTTCCAAGGGAAATACACATCTATTCTTAATAGAGTGTTAATTGGATATAATTAATTTAATAACATTAAATTAATCATTAATCCGATCATCAATCAACAAACTTTATTATTACTTGAATAGTAGGTATAATCTCAAAGTATGTATTATTTGTATTTTAATAATTAGAAAAATACAATTTGACTTCTCCGGCATTATCGAGTCCCTACCTGCTGTCATGGCCAATACCGACGAGAGTGGGACGGACCACATACGTTGCAACCCGTGACCTCAATGCTCTCCGACTAGGCACCATATCCACCTCAGGAAAGGATAATGCCAGATAGATCATCATGTACTTTGAGATGCTCATCGATTTTTCAACCGAAATTATACCATATAATATACATCAAAACAATTTTGATTATATTATAAGGAGATTTACTAAACAAATCCCCAATCATATTAAAGCAAGATGGGTTTTCATGTAAAAGTTGTCCTACAACTATTGTAGGATAAACTAAGGTTCTTCATGAAAAAAAGAGTTTGTTGATGATTTCATATCAACCAATGATCAAGATCAATTATCTTATCATTATGGTTTAGGAAAATGTCATTTAATGAAATAATTATCTCTTTAAATATATCACAAATATTTATCACTAATTATTTCACAAAATTAATAGTTAATTTTCGTCATCACATTTGAATGACTTATCACAAGGTTCATGATCAAAAGATGTCAATTTCCAGCAGTGACCCCCAATCACTAAAATTAACTTATCTTGATCAATTTAAATCCAAAAAATGCAAAATCAGTTTACTAAGATTGCCAATTTGATTTATTAAAGAACTCAAATGATAATTTACGCATTTTGAGGCGGGTCAAAAAAGTAATTAACTCATTAAACACATTTAGATACGCAGTTTCCGCAATAGTGAATATACGCATATTCAAAAGGCCATATCTTGAGCAAATGAAATTAAAATTTCATAAACTAAGATCCTATGGTTTCCTTAATTAATGGAGAACAAAATTCAACTTCAAATTTCGTGTTTAAACAATTTAAACATTACTAAAAATTTCAATTAGATAGAGGTGCGAAATTTGAAATGCGACAAAAATTCCGCGACCCTTTCAAAACCCAAGTCGTCCTAGGTCTATGGATCATATCCAAAAACCTTATTCAACCTAGCTCTGATTACACTTGAAGGATATTGATAATCCTTAAGCGCATCATGGAAGCGAGTTGATCGCATCATATGCAATCGGGGCAACTAGTCGCACTAGTCGCTAGATGCGGTGGAAATTAAAATTTTTTAAATCAAGTGATGAAACCACATGATCACAAGAACTTTTCTCGAATCGTTTCATCAAACCACAAAGCATAAGGAAAGCATGGTTGTAATCGTGAGATCCCAACAAGAGATCATCCTGTCTTAAGTCCAATCCATGAAGAACGCACTTGCAGGCGCGATGATGAGACGCGTTCCTTCCGCAATCCTCGATGAAGATCCAAGCAAATGAATCCCCCTGATTTTGTCAAAAAAATCCGTCATCTTCCTCTAGAGCAAGTTGCCCCAAAGAAGAAGGAGATCTCCGAGTCGTCGAAGGCGAAGGCGAGAGTCTCTCCTTCTCAACACAAAGTGGACGGCCACTTGATGGAGAAGAGAAAGGGAAAGGGCGAGAATGAGAGAGAGATAGTAGTAGGCTTATACAACTCTTAATTATGTACCTTGAAAGTCTAGGTTAGCCCTACTTTTATATTAGTTTAGGATCCAATGAATCTCAATCCATGGGACACATAGATCCAACGGCCAAGGTGATCTATGTATTAATCAATGGCCAAGATTGTTGTTGGCTAAAAACCAACAATATTAATTTATATTTAAATCAAATATATGTTGCATATCAACATAATTTAATTTAACATAAATTAATAAACACAAGATAATAGGATAATAATAATATGGGATGATAATCCACCCCAAATAGATGGGGTGTCACCCATGACCAAGTCATGGGTTGCGCCACCTCATTTGGGTGGTGTTTTATCCATCCCTTTTATTTAATCAAATTATCTTTAATTTGTATGCAATATTATTTACTAAATTAATTCATAATTAATTAGTGAATATCCATTGCAAAATTATCCACCAAATTAAATATAAATTAATTTGTGAATATTTCAATCATGCCATTGATAAATATGTGAATCATATTCACAACCCAAACTAATTTGTAAATTGCATTTCCAATTAATTAATTAATGTGAATCCAATCCACATTAATAATTAATAAATGCTATTCACAAAATTTCTCTCTCTTCAATATATACATATTATAAATCATATATTATAATACACAAATATCATGGATAGCATTGTCCACATTCTCCAACCCTTGATAATTAAATCCCATTTTATTATCTTGGATAATTATTCACACAATATGATTCTCATTCATATTATGTTTGATAATTAAATCTCATTTAATCATCAAGTCCTTCTTGCTTCGATATGTAATTCATCAAATGAACTATTCTCGAACCCTTTCAAGAATAATGTGCTTTCTCCGCAGATACTTGGAGATAAGGACAGGGCGATTGTATTGTTCCACGTATAGTGACTTGGATGTTGAGATCTCATCTCAAATACAGATCTTACGAACCTCCCATAGATGCTTGATTAAATCAAGACCGTAAGTCTAATCTTCTCATTGCATCTGAATCTCATTCATACCAATGTCCAACACTTGGACCAAGATCAGATTGCTTCTCTTCTGAGAGGAGTCACTAAAATCCAGACCTATTTCATCACTCCCTCGGAATGGAAGCGTCATGGTTATACAATCGTTTATGATCACATCACCCTCAGGTATTCCCAATATCTGTACATCCTGTATACTGGAAGACCTATGATCAACCTGAAGATCAAGATCAATTTTATACTGTCTTCGTCAGGGCTTTATCAGTAAGTTTCTCATTTGATCATTGAAATTTGGTATCGATCATATGCTTTCCAAAAGCATATATCATACCTAGGTCTTGATCATATACTTTCCAAAAGTATATATCAAACCTACAAATTCAGTCAAGCTTCCAAAGCGAGACGACCGTGCACGGAATTTGGTTCTTCCCAATATCTCACGAGTGAGCTCATGTCTTCCGGTTTTGTAGTGAACATGTATGATCCCTTTGAGAGATCGTATTACTCATATGCCCTTTTATGCACACCAACGCGTCGGTTTATAGACCTTGGTTAGGTCATCAACCTGTCGGTCTGCCAAATGTACATACTTAGACATATAGTAACACATTTGTCTCCGGTCAGAGGATGTGTGCTTATATCGTGACAGCATATGACATAGGACTTTAGTTATCTCGATCTCGTTAAGTCAACTCTTTGACCTAACTAATCTGACACCTCCGAATCTCTATTCCTATGCAGAGGACCTGCATCAAGAGGTCGGTCATATATCAGCCTATGTGAGAAAAGGATTGTCATCTCCTACTCAGGCTGGAGATCACATCTTAACAATCATTTGACGGTGCTTGATGAGTCCTCAATCTAACTCTTTAGATATTCATCCAAGGACCAGCCTCTATGATTCAATAATTGAATCAACAGCTGTATGATCATTGATGAAGCCACATTTCATCATCTTTAATTCTATCATTTTGGCATCAAAAACCCTAGCAAATGCGTGTAAATAGCATTAAATCCATCATCTTAGCATTCATGCATGAGCATCTAAATAGTGTATAAAATACTGTAATTAAAGCCAAAATTATAGAATAAATAAAAGAAAAGAAAAGGAATAAAATATTGTAAATATTTTATGACCCAAAATCCCGAGACCTAGGCATCTCGATGACTAGGTTGACAAGGAATAAAGTAGGGGAGATAAGGGTCAAAATACTATAAAAAACCCCTTCTATTTAATTCATTCTTTATTCATTTTGCGACCTATTTTTGGTTCCACTTTTATACATCAAATAAAGAAACTTTGTACATGAAAGTTGTAGATAGTAAATAAAGAAAATACAAAATTGATTTCACTGAAAAAATAATGTACAAATAAAAAGTTATGGTCTGAATAAGATTCCAAAACTCCAATTTCCCAGATCCGTATCTTGCAAATAAAAACTCGAAACGAACCAAACTCAACCTTTAATTGTATATAGCGTAAAATAATCTATTTAATGGAGGTGGTTTCATATTTTTCGGAGTTACAGTTTGAAGTTGAGTTTTGGACTCTACTTGTATACTTGTATTGATTAAAATATTCAATTTATTATTTATTCATTATTTTTATATTTTTATTTTTTTTATAATTATGTAAATATAACTTATAATATATTTGTATATTAAAATCAGAAGAAAACTCTAAATAAAACTCAAAATAATATACTCGTATATTCTATACATAGGTATTATACCTATATACATACCTATATAAACTATACTTTTATTTTATTAAATATACAAAACACATCAATAAAATAAAATAAAAATATATTTATATGTATAAAAGTATTTTATGATTTTATGAAATACTAAATAAAAAATAAAATTAAAATACACAAAAATAAAAATAAAGAAATAAAATGTATAGATAATATACCTATATAGGGTATAAAAAGTAACTTGTAAAATATATCTCATAAATAAAATTAAAAATCAGAATAAAATACTACATAAAATAATAAATATTTTTATTTTATAATCCAAATTTAATTAGTTTATTTTCTATTTTTTATTGAATTTACAATATGATTTTCAAGGGTTTTTCCTGGTTGGTCCACGTGGACCAACCAGGGGGCGATCTTCGTTGACTCTGGTCAATTGCCTGCCCCCCACCCATGTGCGTCTGTCAGAATGCATTTGACCTCGTTTTGGTCGATTTTTCCAGGACACATCTTGCACCGATTCATGATGGAATCTTCATGACTTTTTCTCCTCGATTATCAGGCTTACTCGCCCAATGTTCATCTCGAGGATTGGATCATTGTGCCGCCCAAGACACCTCGGTCTTTGGGGCGTTTGAGATCACTTTGTCAAACCACATAAAACGTCCCCTTGACTTCGATTTGAAAATTGAACCCCTCAATCCATAGGATAGCTCCCAATCTTGTTCCTGAAGCTCGAGGGAGGTGACAGCTCTCTCTGGAGCTCTTCAGATTGGACGGGCGACGCATGAGGCGGCTCCAGCACCTCCCCCTTCACCGGCGGTCGAGGTACTCCTTCCTCCGGTCTACACCGTCGAGGCAGCCATTTCATCCCTTCATTTTTAGCGCATTTCATTAGTCTTAGGTGTAGGAACAAAAGCCCTCTAGAAATTTTGGAACCCATCGCGTGAATCACCCTATCGACCATGCTTGTCGGAGCGCACCTCCGGCCGCACCCCCAGCCACCATTTCGCGTCACATCTCCACCCTCGCAAGGTCCAGGCATTTGCCCTGGACCTTCTAACCATTTTTGCAGGTCAATGGGCTTTGACTAGAGCCTGGAGGCAATTTTGGAGCCTCGCCGGAGCTCACGGGGCCTTATAGCTCCGCCACCTTCTCGCGAGCAGCTCGGCCACCGCCGAGCTCTTTTGAAGCCTCCAGCAGCTAAAACGAGACCTTAGGGACCTTCCAGTCGCATTTTGGAGCCAAGAACGTCACCGGAGGAGGAGCAGCACCGCGTAGAACCTCGACTCGCTGGAGTTCTCCCGCGGTTCTTGCTCCAACCCCCGCCGCCGTCTGATCAAGGAGGAGCCCCAGACGCTACAGCTGCCGTTGGATCGAGCCCGATCTCCACCATCGGATCTTCTCGCGAGTATATAATCCTAGTCGTCCAAGCCGAAGCGTCATCGCGTGTCCAGGGCGTGCACGTGTCAAGTGAACGGCCCACCGCCGTCCGATCTCCTGAGCGAGGGATTTTTACAAGTATACCCTCGTGACTTTTGTAATTTCCTTTTAGTCCTAAAACTTTAATTATTAGTTTAAAATTTTTATAAAATTTGCAAGTAGGCCCTTAGACTTTCCATATTTGCAGTTAGGTCCTCTGCCACGTCACCTCACGTGACTTGTTCACGTGAGGTGTGGGCATTTTGCAGAGAGGCCCTCGGCCTGTTGGCTATTTTGTTTCAGTACTTTGAGTTTTGAATTAAGCATTAAACTTTTGGAAAAATTGCATGTTAGCCCCTGGAGGTTTTTGAAATTATTTTTGGGTCCCTCCTAGGCGCGTGCGAGTCACGCGTCCTGGTAAGCTTTTTACACTGATACCCCTTGTGGGCTTGAGGATTTCTATTTGGTCCATAAATTCAAATATTCAGTACAATACTTTGTGGAAAATTTCTTGTGTGCCCCTGGATGTTTTGATATTTGCACTTCTACCCCTGCTAGGTTGAATTATTTTTTGTGTGCTTCTCTCATTTATTTAAGGCATCATTTTAATTCGAAAATTCTACAAAATTACATTAAGCTCCTGTTAACCTGCATTTTCACGTCATATTTATGCATTTGCATTTTATTGCATTTTCATATTTATTAAAATTCAAAAACATGCATTTTTCATACTGTTTGTATTAGAAAACTATAAAAAATCCATAAAAACGTTTTGAAAAATTCCAAAAAAACTACATTTTGTGTGTCTTGTCATCTTCTAGTGTCAGTCCAAAAAACACTAAAAATTGCAAAAGAAAAACCTTAAAAATTAGAAAACCCATAAAAACTTCATAAAATCTACAAAATTCAAGAAAAATCACAAAAATAGAAACTCGATTGTTGTGTCTTCCCTATTTTATGCTATTTATTTTAAAATTAAATTGGGAAAATTTTGCCACTGTTGATATTTTTCCTTTCCATTTTAATTTCGGCCAGCAAGTTTATTCATTGTTTTCCCTTGTTTTGATATTTAAAAGTACCAAAGGCTCTGAAATTCCCCAAAAATCACAAAAATAGTAAAAAGGTATAAAAGACCAAAAATATTTTATTCCCTGATTTTTGCTTATTTTCATCTATTTTTATAAATCCTTTGTCCTCTCTTTCACTATATTGTCTATATATACTATTATTGAAAAAGAAAATATAAAAATATAAAATATAAAAAGTAAATACAAAATCGGTAAAAAGAAAATCAAAATACAAAATTAAAAATTAAAAATATAAAAATATAAAAATTAAAAACCCACAAAAATATTTGCATTGCATAGTATAGACAACCACTTCACACGCACATTAGTCCGATCTACCATGTTTGCTCCATGTGTTCGAACTGTCTACGTACTTGCTTGCTATACACCATTTATGTAGAGTTAAAAATAATTTTAACTTCACATTGCTTGACATTGCTTGATATCTATAGTGTGGGTTAATTGTTAATTTTAGTCCAGGATTCATTGCGGGTCACCGCAGTGACCTCGGTTGTCTCCGCCTTGTGTGAGACATACTTTTAGACCATGTGAATTTTGGCTAAATCAAATGGCGCCGTTGCTGGGGAGCAACAAACGAGTAGTTCATATTTTGCTTGATTGTGTTTGTTGTCTTCATTATTGCTTGCTATTTTACCTCTCTTGTTTTGATAGATATTTGTGAACTTTTCTGCCGTCTCTTTGTCTTCTTGCGAGGGACCGTGGAGCGAGGCGGATCGCCTAGGGGATCCGAAGCAACCACGTGAAGCGGAGCCGGCTTTTCTTAAGCCAAGCCGGTAGGAGAGAGCAGGAGGAGTGAGAGAGTGCTTAGATTAGTTCGCATTTTTATTGTGAGAGAGAGATTTATTAATTTGTAATAATACAGGACTTGGACACTTAGACACTTCGGGCCTAATTTCTGGGTGTTTGTTCATCCGGGGGCTCACCGCGGTTTTCATCGCGTTTTTCGATAGTCATTTTCCGGTTTTGTTTTCATTTTCATTTCTTTTGTGGATTGAGCCCTTAGTTCTAGGCCTGCTTGTTCGGTTAGATTAGGTCCAAACACACTAATTAACCTTGCATGCACCTATAGATCGAATTTGGACTTAGTTTAATTAAACAGTTAACTCATCTTCTTAGATCTGCCGCGCCGCGAGCCCTCCCCATCAAGCGCTACTCCTGAACTCGATGTGTCGAGAAGAGGAGGGGGGGTCTAGACCGGACTCTTAGGATCGAGGATTGGTGATTAACTTGTGGTTCTTAACGCTAGCAGTTGCCTATCTTAGGCGAGTTATGCATTGCATACCGCCATGTAGATAGATTTATAAATTTCTGCTTTGCATCCCGCATGGAGAGAGCTGGGATTCGTTGTAAGTCTTCCTACTTTGCATCCATCATTTAGGTACAAGGTGAGATTTCCATCTTTGTGTCGACTTGCATGGCTTTTCCGACTCTATTCTCCATCTGTTTTTGGACAAAGTAGGATCAAGAAAATACAAAAATTGTTAGGCGCTTGTTTGAATCTACTCAAAAGAAGCAATAACACCAAAAAAATTAAAAAAGGGACTGTTAAGAAAACTTTGACCTAAATAAAACTTGTAATTGGATTCATTGTTTGGAGGTCTTGTAACCCTTCTTGGATCCCTACTCAAACCAAAATAGAGAAAGGAAGCCAATATCGAACTTGAGGACTGTCGGAAACTCGCTCGCAACGTGGTAATCACGCTATGCGCGTGGCAAGACCCTACTCGTACTGGGGCGAGGACGATGA